>BSBK01015391.1:52500-55336 GCA_027943335.1 Chamaecyparis obtusa
CCCTTAGTTTTTTGAACCTTGCCGCTCAACGCCGTCTTAAGGAGCTACTATACTAAAGACATGAAAGCATCTTATCAACGTCCATGAACGATAAATCATAGATAAAACTGCCGATTATGACTAATCTGCTCCGCAGAATCGTCACGGGGTGGAGATAAGCGGACTCGAACCGCTGGCATCCGCCACAGGGTCAACCACTGTCTATTGAACCCTCTTGATTAAGTCTACCATAGAAGGCCAACAATCGACAATAGCCTTCCCCCCGAACACAGCTCACAATTTTCATTGTACTGTGCTCTCCAAAGAGCAACTCCTCCCAAAAGCAATAAGTTGTTGACCCTAGGAATTCTTGAAGTTCTGAAGAATTAAAACTCCGGAAGAACCAGGAACAAAAAGCTCTTCTTTTTTCCACCGACTCTTTGGTCTTATCTTAAAAAGATTGCCCTTCTCCGACCCTTCCTGCCCAATCAGAAGGGACAGCTAATGCGTTCCACTTCTCAAATCAGGGTATGTGGTCGGTCTGTGACCCCTGGATGATGAAAACATCCTTGGAGCGATTTCGTAGTTCCTACGGGGTGGAGATGATGGGGTCGGTCCATGGCATGACTTTTCCTTCTGCCCCGTTTTTTGGGCTAAAAAGGGTTGAAGGGAGATAGTACATCAAGTTGTTCGCAAGGGCCAACTTGATCCTCTTCCCCGAGGATCCTATAAGAAAGATCCCTAGGGGAGCCGCCGACTCCAACTATGGGCCATGTACGATCCATACTAGATCTAACCAACTACCCACCCTACCTTCTCTACGTTCTTGACAGTCTATCTTCGTCTCAATAGAGTTTTTTAGTGGCATGTTACGGTCCTTTCTCCCATTACTGATAAAAAGTGAGCCACTGGTTTAGGTAAAAAATACTATCATTACCGCCTAAACAATCAGACATCCAACCCGTAATCGCAACGACCCGATTGCAAGAGCGGAGCTCTACCAACTGAGCTATATCCCCGTAGATGTCAAATGAAGCAGACAACAATCCTACTACCGCATAATGCGTGGGCTATCCTGGGCTTGAACCAGAGACCTCGCCCGTGAAGTAAATCATCGCACCTATGATTAGATGAGAATAAGTTCTCTCTTCATTCAGGAGCGACTCATCCTTCCCGAACACAGCATACAATTTTCCGCTGTACTGCGCTCTCCAAGTGTACTTGCTCCCCTTCCTTTTTCTTCACCAACGGCAAGAAAAGAAGTCAAAATTTGGATGAGAAGAGAAAAGGAGGCATTAATAAGATCCTCCTAACCCAATCCCAGACACACACTCCAAGATCCTTTTTCGATCCTGCTTCTCTCATCGTTTATTAGGAGACGAATAACGATTTCCTAATAATACTGATCCGGAAATTGTTCATAGTGATTGAACGAACTGAAGACCGAGTAAGTATTTACTATCCACTATTTTAGTTTTAGAAAGAAAAAGTCTCCCGGACGGACCTATACTTACTATATTTCCCGCATCCTACGAAAAGAAAAAAAGCATGAAAAGACTCGAATGATATGATCCCTCCGTCACCCTAGAATAAAAGGTGATCTCGTAGTTCTTGGTCTGTGAAGATGCGTTGTTAGGTGCTTTTTTACACATTTAGGCTTAATAATAAGAACTTCAGCCCGTGCTCGAGAGATAGCCTTCCATACACTGATAAGATATGCATGGATTCTCGAGAAAAAAGTAGCCAAAATACTTGGCTACCCAGGACCGCCCAGATCCCACGAATGAATAGAAAATTTGATCTACATTCGATCTCACCTTAATCACCTCATCTATCCTCCTGATAAGAAAGTCAGTTTCAAACCCTGGTTCGAACAGAAGGAGTACGCCATGCTAATGTGCCTTGGATGATCCACATCTCTGGGTCAGGCGTTGATGAGCACATTGAACTATCCATGTGGCTGATAGCCTTCACAGCCCAGGCACAACGACGCAGTTATCAGGGGCGCGCTCTACCACTGAGCTAATAGCCCAGTAGGCCCCCCCAGTCGTAGGGGATGCCTGCCAAAAGCAAGAGAAATCCTCTTGCTTGCTTGCCTTTTTTTTTAATTTTCTTTTTTGAATATATAATAAAAAAAGAATAGTTAGTACTTAACTTAACAATGTTTTTATAAGCCATAAGCTTCTTAAAAAAGAGAAATAGAGACAATGATTTCAATCATTGTCTCTATTTCAAATAAAATATTCAACATAATAATGAATAAACTAAAACAAACACAGAAAATAGGAGACTATCCACTTGTTTCGACCTGGGAAAAGGAGCTTACTTATGAACTTCATTCTTACTTACGTGACTATAACGAACTTCACTGCCGATAAACGACAAAAGACTTAATCTCTTGCAGATGCATCTTCGTGTCACTCGCTCTCTTTCGCAAGCGTAACAGTGTATGAACTCAACAAGCATTATGCTCTCCCTGAAAAGGAGGTAATCCAGCCGCACCTTCCAGTACGGCTACCTTGTTACGACTTCACTCCAGTCACTAGCCGTGCCTTGGGCATTTCCCTCCTTGCGGTTAAGATAATGACTTCGAGCATGGCACACTTCCCTAGTGTGACGGGCGGTGTGTACAAGGCCCGAGAACGAATTCACCGCCGTATGGCTGACCGGCGATTACTAGCGATTCCTACTTCATGCAGGCGAGTTGCAGCCTGCAATCCGAATTGAGGCCAGGTTTTTGAGGTTAGCTTGCCCTCGCGGGGGTCGCAACTCTTTGTCCCGGCCATTGTAGCACGTGTGTCGCCCAGGGTATAAGGGGCATGATGACTTGACATCATCCTCACCTTCCTCCGGCTTA
>BSBK01015392.1:0-40063 GCA_027943335.1 Chamaecyparis obtusa
GTATATATATGTATATGTATGTATATATATGTATATATATGTATATATATGTATACATACATATATATATACATACATACATACATACATATATACATACATACATACATATATATATATATATATATATATATATATATATATATATATATATATATATATATATATATATATATATATATATATATATATATTGTGTTCATCTTGCCCCCCACTCTATCTTCATCTCTACCTCTATCTTCATCACTCGTTGTTTCTAGATGTGTCTCCTTCTTGTTCACCATTTTCATGGACATCTTGGTAGATATTGTAACAATATAATATGGTCATTTTGTTGGTTTGAATAATGATGTTTATAGTAATTATAGACTAACAGTTTTTCTTTGCCAAAATAATTTTCTTTACAACTTATGCATGAACCCATTAAAATAGATATAACTCTTCCTTATATTATAAATGATTATATTTAAATGATATGCTAGATCTATTGTCTTTGATTTGTCTTCATCATTTGTAGATAATGTAGTTATAATATTAATTACATATAAAATAATAAATATAAGAAGTTTATGGAGAGTTGAGTCATTGTGCGCACTAGGTCCTCTAAGACACACTGGTTCATGACATGTAAATCCTGCATTCCTCATAGGCGTGTCTTGCTTCCTCCCTCATGTGCTTTAACATGACAAAGAAATCCTCTAGCTATTAAAGTAAAAAACATGGCATGCAAAATCATTAAATAAAAATATGAGTAATTTTACAAATAGATTTACAATAGCTAGTCTATCATAAGCCCATATAAGTATATTTTACTAAGAATGCTCTCTACGTACAAATAATCATATTGGTGAAGATACATTTTTTATATTAACCTTACGTTGTTCTCCATTAATATGACGAAGCAAACCTCTGGCCATTAAACTCAAAAATCCTTGAAGTACATGACACTTTGTAAGGAATGCAAAACCATATATATATATAAAATAATAAAGCATTAGTTTTTCAAATAGATTGTATTGAAGATACAAATGGGTGCTACAGATAAATTTTGGAAGGCTCCTTCCTATATTCCACACCATTCAAAGTGGCTTTATAGTCCAAATTTCTTGGGAGTCCAAATTCTTTTGTTTGCAAATCTTATCCTTGGCCGACATAATAGACTGTTGTGATTAGATGAAGTATAAATGGTGTTCAACGAGAGATAGAAATAAATCATGCATTGACCACACTAATCCCAAACTGAAACCCGTGCTTTAAGTTCACATTCTTGATTCTCTCTAGTAGTGGCAAAAATAAGGGAAGATTGAAGAAATGGGCCAGTAAAGTCCGGTGCTCTTCCTCTGCCATTTTCCTGGCTGAAAGCATTCGAATTATGGCACAGAGAAAATGGCCTGTGAACCACATATTCTTGCAATTGTGCTTTTGAGGCTCTATTTTGACAGCATTGAAATTGATTTTGAAGTGGTATGTGGTGTGGATTTCTATTTCCTAAACGTTCCTTTAAAAGCCACGACAATTTTTGGTGCCCCTGCGAGTGAGACCCTGCATGGTTCTTCCATTTGTAGATTGCACTAAAGATCACATGCTCTGGTTGTGTGGGCTTAAAAATATAAAGATAAAGAAATGACAGGTCAAAATCACATTAAATCAATGATAGGGTCTTTATTCAATATGCTTATTACGCCATACATTTATATAGAAACATCTAAACAAAAAAACTAATAAGCATAGTTTACCAAGGGGAATGATAAAACAACATCCGCTGTAAATTGTAATATGGATACAATTGTGAATTGCTTATCCTTACATTATATCATGGATTGACATCCCGTCTTCATGATCCACACAGCTTACAATGTATCAAATTTTACAAGTAAAATCTAGATGGCTTCCTCAATGTTGCTTAGATGTATTAAGCATAAGGCTCAGACACATCTTGAACACCTAGTCAGCGGGAATATAAGTTTTTCGCATTTGGAAAGGGTTGGAACACTTTCTATCACTATTAAAAGTAAAACCACTCTACGAGTTCTGCAAATTTTGCAATTTTGTTTAGTATTTAAATATCTCATTTGAAGAAAATGAAATGTTTCATCCAAGTTCGAGAAAATGCCCAAACACGTGGTGAAAATTAACTTAGAAATTAGGTGTCCTAGTAGGAATGGATAAGCGACTAAACCCAAAACTGATCACCTTAAAATGAAATCCTAATATTTGGTTTTGAGATTTTTGGGCTGATTCGCCATGTATTATATAATTTAATTCTACTTTAAATTGCATAATACTTTTAAAAAATAGTGTATCCTTTTTGGAGTATTGGATATCCATTTCTCCCAACCAAATTGTAATCTCTAGAGTCTAAATCTTTAAAGTTGATAAGGTGTTGATAGACATTAATGTCATCTAATTATTAGGCCTTAGAGCTTATTGCAATCTCATAAATTCAACTCTTTGTGGATCGACAAATCTCCCTAGCATTATAATTTCAAAAGTATGATTTATTTGTAAAATCATGTAGATATGCTTGCGAGAAGAAAACAATAAGAACTATCTCATGGATATTACAACCTTACTTTCATAACTATTATTATCATCAAGATACCCTGTATGGAATCTGGAATACCAATGCATTTCTCGATGAACAAGAATTGTAGGTGGGAGATTCCTTAACCACTGCAATTAAATCTATCATTTGCAGTGCCTTTGTTCAGATCACTATTTTCTCCAAAACATATGCACAATCCACTTGGTGTTTGAATTAGCTTTTATGGATTTTTTATTCCAATTCTAGTAAGATCATCCCCATCTTTTATGACATTCAACCTTTAGATCTTCGCTATGTTGGCAATAGAGTGTATGCTAAACCCTTTCACCAACAAAGAGACAAGGACACAATTAACAAACAACAACTCAACAACTGGATAAGCACCCTCAATAAAGTCTCTTTCAGTACTGGTGTGAAGATCAACATAGAAAAGGTGTAGGTATTTACATGATCTCAAAATATTTGATGTGCAGTTGTCAGTTCCTGCCATGGTAGAAACTATTGCTGAGGGCTTTCCCATTAAGCAATGATTAATCTTTAAATACATCAACCAATTACAATTCAGAATTTTGTAAGTTCCTATTTTAATGGTATGTTGAATAGAGAAAAGTGCAAGTTTTTAAGTGTAAACTATATGAAAAATGTTTAACCATGATTTTATTGACTGAAATTGGTGGCAAAAATGGTCATCGAAAAAATTACAAATTAGGAGGCAAGAGATCACACTTTTCTCAAGGTCTCTTGCATGCATTGTGGGTTTTGTAGGAGGTGCAGAATACAGTTGGAATAGATACTCCTTTCATATAGATTGACAATCGTGCAACCACTAAACAACCTGCTATTTTCATACTTATGTTGCTGCACTTGTAGGTCACACTTGGTAGTTAGGCACATCTCACAAGTGCTACCTAATTGCTTAAGACTTAATTTTTATTTTTATTTTTCACTTGTAGATCAATGGAGATTGTCTTCATGGTGGTAGCTAAGACAGGGTTGGAGAAAATTATTCAAATTTATTTGGTTAATGGACAGACATTTCTCCATAGGTAGTGGATATGCACTCCATGTTTTTTGTCTTCTTTTTTTATTGAGAGTTATATTTGAGGCTTAGTTAGCCCTACCACTTCTCTTTCTTGTTTGTAAGTTACTGGTAGATTGAAGGTATATGGTAGAGGTCCTTTTAATTTAGCTGTTATTATTATTATTATTCTATTATTAATTCTTTTGGATCTCAATGAACAATACTTATGTTTGTATTATTTTGTTGTGTGTGATGTTTGTGCTCATTTAGTTTTTTCTTGGTAGGATTCAATGGAGGAAGCCATAAACTAAAATGGTTAGACGTAGCACATGTCCACTCTGCAAAAGGCAATCTCACCATTGGTCCACCAAGGGTTTGGACACCCTCGGCACATTGGATCTTGGATAGTTGATAGGCTTGCATAAATAGATTCTTTTGTGAAGCCTGAAACAAATTTAGTGTAGTGGTCAGATTCTAGAGCTAGAAACAACATTAGGCTAAGTAATGCTACTGGTCCATAGAGGAGTTTGTAATTTAATTTAGATATTTTAAGGAAATTTAGTTGTAAGGACCTGTGTAATATGCTCAATATAATTTTACAACTATGTTCATTTTAGGTGTAATAGTGCATATTTCAAGAGCTAGTTATGTGGAAATCAGGTATTAGAAGCAATAGATAATAGGGGTTAATCATTTGTGTGCTAGTTGTACAGACAAACTCAACTACTTCAAACATAGAAATAATCAAAGAGAGAGGAATGACCTTGGACTTGTTCCAGCTCTTCTTCAACCCTCTTAAGCTCCTACTTAATATCTTCTTCCATTGTCCAGGAAAGGAGGAAAACCGATCTGGCCGAATGCTTTCCTTCGATCGATCCAATCCAAACTCTGTATTTCAAAATGTTGAACCTGAAGAGGGAAACTTTTCTCATTGCAGTAATGTATTTACACTTTCTTTTGGATCACGTTCTTCTAACCCATGAAATATAAATGATGAATTTTCAAATGCACAGATAGTCTGCTTTGTTGTACAAAAGCTTTCTATCCTCATTAAAGTGATGATTGGTCTATACCACATTCAAAATTTAAAAATGACAATGAAAAAGGAATGCAGTGGATGTTTTAAAACAACAACAAAAAATGGTGATGAACATAAGAGGCCATGAAGTATTCCTTGATCATCTAGGCATTTTAAACATTCTAAACTGTTGATTTAAAAATCAAATTTTATACTGTTGATTATTAACATTTGTAGTAGGAAAATCTCTTAACCAAGTGGACTTAACATTCTTATTGTAAATCCTTGAGAGAGGTGATATTCTAGAAGAGTGTTCAAAGCCCTTTAACCAAGCCACTCCTAGCAAGGTGAAGATCCTAATAGATCTTAAGCAAATCCCCTAACAAGGTCACATTTAACAATGTGCATTGTAATCTTTAACAAGATTGGCTCTTAACCAAGCATACTTTAGAAGATTATTTTGATTGGTGGGTGATAATTCCCATAGTGGTTTCTCCCAAATTGGGTTTCCATGTTAAATACTACTATCAAATGTGTTGAATGTTTATTATGCATGTTATTTTTTGATTACTTAAAGTTGCTAATTGAAAAATTTAATTTACTATTGTTATCAGTTAATATTAAGATATAGCTATGTTTGGACACACACACACACACACACACACACACACACACATATATATATATGCAGGATCATGGTATACAGAACTATGATCTTAAGTGGCAATGAAAAATTAAAAAATTAGGGTTAGTCAACTTGACATAAAAGGTTGAACATCTTATAAACCTTATGTGAAAGAGTTGTAAGAGTAGAATCTGTAGGAAATTGAATGTAGTTTCTAAACTAGTAGCCCTTGTTTGAAATTTTTTTTGTCTAATTGTTCAAAATTCTAGATTTCAATGCAATACTACAAGAATTTAAGGGAAAATATAAAGAGTACGTGTATGTTTGACCACCTTAATCACAATCAAATGATGATATATTTTCCCAAGATTCTAGATATAAGTAGAAAACTCGTGCTCGGATGTGACACATATTTTTTTGTAATTTTTGGTTAAATAAATAATTAATTATGAATTTTCTGCTACAACTTTTTCAGAATTAAAAAACTCTCATGTCTAACCACCTTAAGTAATTCAAAATTTTACAAAATTCAAAAAAAAAAAAATTCTTATAGTAGCCGAAGCATAGAATGTGACTCATGTTTTAGATTTCAAAAAGTTTAAACGGTTTGAAAGTTATAGTTGTTTTTCAATCAGTATGTCAATTATGACTTTAAAGATAACTCAATTGAAAAATAAGTAATAATTACTTACTATACTCAAAATTTGATAGAAATTATATTGATGGAAAGCTGATAATGTCTTTAAGAAACCCTTTTTATTTCATCAATTTCAGGTGAAAAAATAGTCATCAGCTACATGGTCAAAGTCTCGATATTAAGAACTATCTCTTGAAACACACCTAAAGGGTTGACCACCCACATTTGGTAATGCCCAAGAAAATACCAAGCCTAATCAGATATCCAATATTATCGAAAGATCTAAAATTTCCTGCCTAGAACTTGAAATTGGAAAAAGTAGTCCAAATGTTTCATTTGGACAAGGCAAAAAATTTCAAATATCCGATATTATCAAATATCTGATATTTCCCACCTAGTTCAAAATTTCATTTGGACTACTTTTTCCAATTTCAAGTTACATATAAAATTATTAGTTGACAGGAGGATTTGTACAAATATAACATTTAAGTATAAGTTTGATTTATTTAATTTCTTATAATTTAATTTATATTTGTATAAATACCAGTTGAATACATTCTAGGATGTTTGAGATAGGTTTCAGCTTCATAGGATTTAAGATGCAAATTCTAGATTTTGGGGGTTTTTGAAAAAATTCTAGACTTAGCCAAATTTAAGGATTCAGCAAGCCTTCAACAGGGTTACCTCCCATAATCTATCATGGCTTTCTAAGGTCAAACTGAAGCTAGCAAAAGAATTCTCAAATGGTTTTAACTTGATTTATCACAAATCACTTGGTTTCAACCTCATCTCTATGATAGACTTAGCTTAGCTCTCACCCAAATCCCAGGGTATGTGCAAGATCATGAGGGGCCAAACTATGTGCTTAAGTGGCAATAGTAAATGTTACATTATATATCATATCTTATATATTATTTTATATGTATAATATATATTAATATATATTTTATAGCTATGTACAAAAGGTTGGAAGATTGTAGAAAAAACATGGATGGCCATTGAAAGAAGAAAAGGAAACTAATCAGCCATTTAAAAAATTCATGGGCAGCCATTGAAAAAAGCTATTTTGCTGGAGGGAAGAGCATAAAACTTTTGCTAATTTGCAATGGCCCAAGTGAACGGAGTAGCTCTACTTCCAGATGTATTTTAGGTTTCCCATCTATACAGTTTGGTGAAGAAGGGTGTGTATTTTTTGATTCCTACTGCTCCAATTGTTACCAATTCGTGCCTCCTAAATACTATGAAGATTTTCATACATGTATTTTATACGAACTTCATGGGATTAAGGAAGAAAATGAAATACTTAGGGCATTCAAATGAGTCAAAAGGGGTCATGGAGACTTCCTATGGGTCCCAGTACACCTTATCACACATACTAGGACCCCTAAGAAATCCCCATGACCTCTTTTGACACATTGGAACCCTCAAGTGTGTCTTAAGGGGTCGTAGGACCCCTTTGGACACACTCAAGCATTCAAATATGTCAAAAGGGGTCATGGGGACTTCGTAGGGGTCCTAGTACACTTTATCACATGTTAGGACCCCTAGGAAGTCCCCATGACCCCTTTCGACACACTCGAACCCTCAAGTTTGTCTTAAGGGGTCATACAACCCCTACAAACACACTTGAGCATTCAAATGTGTCAAAAGACATTATGGGGACTTCCTAGGGGTCCTAGTATTCTTTATCACATGTTAGGACACCTAGGAAGTCCCCATTACCCCTTTTGAAACATTGGAACCTTCAACTATGTCGTAAGGGGTCCTACGGCCTCTTCAAACACACTTGAGGGTTCAAATGTGTCAACAGGGGACATGGAAACTTCCTAGGGGTCCTATTACACCTTATCATGCATTAGCTCCCGTGGGAAGTCCCCATGACCCCTTTTGAAACATTTGAACCCTCAAGTGTGTCTGAAGGGATCATAGGACCCCTTCAGACAAACTTGAGCTTTCAAATATGTCAAAATAGGTCATGGAGACTTTCTAGGGGTCCTAGTACACCTTATCACACGTTAAGACCCCTAGGAAGTCCCCATGACCCCTTTTGACACATTGGAACCCTCAAGTGTGTCCTAAGTGGTCCTACAACCCCTTTGGACACACTTTAGAGTTCAAATGTGTCAAAAGGGGTCATGGGGACTTCCTAGGGGTCCTAGTACACCTTATCACATGTTACGCCCCTTGGGAAGTTCCCATGACCCCTATTGATACATTAGAATGCTCAAGTGTGTCCTAAGGGGTCCTACAACCCCTTCAGAGACACTTGAGCATTCAAATGTTTCAAAAGGGTTCATGGGGACTTTTTAGGGGTCCTACTATGCCTTATCACATGTTAGGACCCCTAGGAAGTCCCCATGACCCCTATTGACACATTGGAATGCTCAAATGTGTCTAAAGGGGGCCTAATACACCTTCAAACACACTTGAGAATTCAAATGTGTCAAAAGGGGTCATGGGGAACCCTAAGACCCCTTAGGACACAATTGAGCATTCAAATGTGTCAAAAGGGGTCATGGGAACTTCCTAGGGATCCTAGTATGCCTTATCACGTGTTAGAACCCCCGGGAAGTCCTCATGACCCCTCTTGACACATTGGAATTCTCAAGTGTGTCCTAAAGGGTCCTACAACCCCTTTGGACACACTTGAGCATTTAAATATTTCAATTGGGGTCATTGGGACTTCCTAGGGGTCCTAGTACACCTTATCACATGTTAGGACCTGTAGGAAGTCCCCATGACCCCTATTGAAACATTGGAATGCTCAAGTGTGTCCGAAGGGGTCCTACGACCCCTTTGGACACACTTGATCATTCAAATGTTTTAAAAGAGCTTATGGGGACTTCTTATGGGTCCTAGTATGCCTTATCATGCATAAGGACCCCTAGGAAGTCCCCATGACCCCTTTTGACATATTGGAATGCTCAAGTTTGTCCTAAGGGTTCCTACAACCCCTTTGAATACACTTGAGCATTCAAATCTATCAAAAGGGGTCATGGAAATTTCCTAGGGGTCCTAGTACACATGATAACATGTACTAGGACCCCTAAGAAGTCCCCATGACCCATTTTGACACATTTGAACCCTCAAGTGAGTCCAAAAGTGTCCTACAACCCCTTAGAACACACTTGAGGGTTATAATCTATGAAAAGGGGTCATGGGGACTTCCTAGGGGTCCTAACACATGATAAGGCATACTAGGACTACTACAAAGTCTCCATGACCCTTTTTGACACATTTGAATGCATAAGTGTGTCCAAAGGGGTCGTGTGACCCCTTAGGACAAATTTGAGGATTCCAATGTGTCGATAGGGGTCATCGGGACTTCCTAGGAGTCCTAAGGGGTGATAAGGTGTACTAGGACCCCTAAAAAGTCCCCAGGACCCCTTTCGACACATTGGAACCCTCAAGTGTTTCCTAAGGGGTTGTATGACCCCTTCAAACACACTTGAGCATTCCAATATGTCAAAATGGGTCATCAGGACATCCTAGGGGTCCTAATATGCCTTATAACATGTTAGGACCCCTAGGAAGTCCTCATGACCCTTTTCGACACATTGGAACCCTAAAGTGTGTCCTAAGGGGTCTTATGACCCCTTCGAAAACACTTGAGGGTTCCAATATGTCAAAAGGGGTCATGGGAATGTCTTAGGGGTCTTAGTACACCTTATCATGCGTTACAACCTCTAGGAAGTTTCCATGACACCTTTTGACACATTTAAACCCTTAATTGTGTCTGAAGGGGTCCTACAACCCCTTCAAACACACTTGAGCATTCAAATGTGTCAAAAGGGTTCATGGGGACATCCTAGGGAGCCTAGTATGTCTTATCATGCATTAGGACCCCTAAGAAGTCCCCATGACCCCTTTTGACACATTTGACTACTCAAATGTGTCCAAAGGGGTTGTAGTCCTTTTGACACATTTGAATTCTCAAGTGTGTCTGAAGGGGTCCTACGACCCCTTCAGACACATTTGAGAGTTCAAATGTGTCAAAAGGGGTCCTAGGGACTTTGAAGGGGTCCTAGTATCCCTTATCATGCATTAGGACCCCTAGGAAGTCCCCATGACCCCTTTTGAAACATTTGAACCCTTAATTATGTCCTAACAGGTCTTACGACCACATCAGACACACTTGAGCATTCAAATGTGTCAAAAGGGGTCATGGGGACTTCTTAGGGGTCCTAGTATGCCTTATCACATGTTAGGACTCCTAGGAAGTTCCCATGACCCCTTTTGACACACTGGAACCCTTAAGTGTGTCCTAAGGGGTTGTAGGACCCCTTTAGATGCACATGAGCTATCCAATGTATCAAAAGAGGTCATGGGGACTTCCTAGCGGTCATTGTATGCCTTATCACATGTTAGGACCCCTAGGAAGCTCACATGACCCCTTTTGAAACATTTGAACCCTCAAGTGTCTCCTAATGGATCTTGCAACCCATTAGGAAACACTTGAGGGTTCAAATATTTCCTAATGGGTCTTACGACCCATTAGGAAACACTTGAGGGTTCAAATATTTCAAAAGGGGTCATGTGGACTTCCTAGGGGTCCTAGTATGCCTTATCACATGTTAGGACCCTTAGGAAGTCCCCATGACCCCTTTTGACACACTGGAATGCTTGAGTGTGTCTGAAGGGGTCCTACGACCCCTTCAGACATACTTTAGCTATCCAATGTATCAAAAGGGGCCATGGGGTCCTAGAGGTCCTAGTATGCCTTATCATGCATTAGGACCTCTAGGAAGTCCCCATGACCCCTTTTGACACATTTGAGCCCTCAAGTATGTTTGATGGGGTTGTAGGACCCCTTTTGTTATACTTGAGCATTCAAGTGTGTCAAAAGGGGTCATGGGGAACTCCTAGGGGTCCTACTATGCCTTATCATGCATTAGGACCCTTAAGAAGTCCCCATGACCCCTTTTGACACATTTGAATGCTCAAGTGTGTCCGAAGGGGTCCTATGACCCCTTCAGACACACTTGAGTATTCAAATGTATCAAAAGGGGTCATGAGGACTTCCTAGGGGTCCTAGTACACCTTATCATGTGTTAGGACCCCTAGGAAGTCCCCATGACCCCTTTTGACACATTTGAACTATCAAGTGTGTCCTAAGTGGTCGTAGGACCCCTTAGGACACACTTGAGGGTTTCAATGTGTCAAAAGAGGTCATGGGGACTTCTTATGGGTCCTAGTATGCCTTATCATGTGTTAGGACCCCTAGGAAGTCCCCATGACCCCTTTTGACACATTAGAGCCCTCAAGTGTGTCCTAAGGGGTCCTATGACCCCTTCGGACACACTTGAGGGTTTAAATATGTCAAAAGAGGTCATGGGGACTTCCTAGGGGTCCTATTATGCTTTATCACAAGTTAGGACCCCTAGGAATTCTCCATGACCCATTTTGACACATTGGAATGCTTGAGTGTGTTCAAAGGTGTCCTACAACCCTTTAAGATACACTTGAGCTATCCAATGTGTCAAAAGGGATCATGGGGACTTCTTATGGGTCCTAACCCATGATAAGGCATACTAGGACCCTTAGAAGGTCTCGATAATCCCTTTTGACATATAATTTAAATATTATGATCTTTAAAGTTTATATATTAATATATATATAAGATATTATGATACATATTATATATTAATATATAATTATATATTAAATACATATATATAAGGTCATAGGGTGTTTTAAGAGGTCCTAGGACCCATTAATGGGTCCTCCAACCCCTTATGACACCTTATGGCCCATTAGGAAGCCTAAGAGTACATCTTAGGGGTTGTAAGGTGTCTTAGGACCAATTAATGGCTCCTACGACTCCTTATGACACCTTATGACCCATTAGGAAGCCTAAGAGTACAACTTAGGGGTCGTAAGGTCTCTTAAAAGATCCTACGATGCCTTATGACACCTTATGACCTATTAGAAAGCCTAAGAGTACATCTTAGGTGTAGTAATATTTCTTAAGGGGTCTTAGGACACATTAATAGTCCTACAACCCCTTATGACACCTTACAACCCATCAGAAAGCCTAAGTGTACATCATAGGGGTCATAAGGTGTCTTA
Source organism: Chamaecyparis obtusa (assembly GCA_027943335.1). NCBI lineage: Eukaryota > Viridiplantae > Streptophyta > Pinopsida > Cupressales > Cupressaceae > Chamaecyparis > Chamaecyparis obtusa. Next base: position 11,916 of record BSBK01015392.1, read on the forward strand.
AGGGGTCCTAGCATCCATTAATGGCTCCTACAAACCCTTATGACACCTTATGACCCATTAGGAAGCTTAAGAGTACATCTTAGGGGTTGTAAGCGGTCTTATGGTGTCCTAAGACATAGTAATATAGCCTATAACTTCTTGAGAACCATTAATGTGTAGTAGGAACCCTAAGATGTATTCTTAGGGTTCTTATGGGGTCCTAATGTTTCTTTATGGGTCCTACAACCCCTTATGACACCTTACGACCCATTAGAAATCCTAAGAGTGCATCTTAGGGGTCATAAGGTGTCTTAAGGGGTCCTAGCATCCATTTATGGCTCCTAAGAGACAATAATATATTCTATAACCCCTTGAAACCCATTAATGTATACTAGGAACCCTAAGATGTATTCTTAGGGTTCCTTAGAGGTAGTAAGGTGTCTTATGGTGTCTTAAGACACATTAATGGGTCCTACGACCACTTATGACACCTTACGACTAATTAGAAAGCCTAAGAGTATATCTTAGGGGTCGTAAGGTGTCTTAACAGGTCGTATGACCCATTAATGACTCCTAAAACTCCTTATGAACCCTTACAACCCCTTAAGAAGCCTAAGAGTACATCTTAGGGGTCTTAAAATGTCTTAAGGGGTTGAAGGACCATTAATGGGTCCTACGACCCCTTATGACACCTTACAACCCATTAGGAAGCCTAAGATTATTTCTTAGGGGTTGTAAGGTGTTATAAGGGGTCTTAGGACCCCTTAATGGGTCCTACAACCCTTATGACACCTTACAGCCCATTAGAAAACCTAAGCATACATCTTGGGGCTCATAAGGTGTCTTAAGGGGTCCTAGGACCCATTAATGGGTCCTACAACCCCTTATGATACCTTACGACCTATTAAGAAGCCTGAGAGTACATCTTAGGGGTTTTAAGGTGTCTTAAGGGATCTTACGACCTATTAATAGGTCCTATGACCCCTCATGACACATTACAACCCATTAGGAATCCTAGGAGTACATCTTAGGGGTTATAAGGGGTTTTATGGTGTCCTAAGACAAAATAATATGTTCTATGACCCCTTTAGACCCATTAATGCATACTTGGAACCCTAAGATGTATTCTTATAGTTCCTAATGGGTTGTAAGCTATCTTAATCAGTTCTACGACCCCTTATGACACATTATGACCCATTATAAAGCCTAAGAGTACATATTAGGGGTTGTAAGTTGTCTTAAGGGGTCCTAACATCCATTAATAGTTCTTAAGATATAGTAATATTTCCTATGATCTCTTGGGATCCATTAATGTGTACTAGGAATAGTAATAGATATTCTTAGGGTTCCTAAGGGGTTATAAGGTGTCTTAAGGGGTTCTAGGACCCATTAATGGTCCTACAACCCCTTATGACACCTTATGACCCTTTAGGAAGCTTAAGAGTACATCTTAGGGGTCGTAAGGTGTCTTAAGGGGTTGTAGGACCCATTAATTGGTCCTACAACCCTTTATGACACCTTACAACCCATTAGAAAGCCTAAGAGTACATCTTAGGGAACTTAAGGTGTCTTAAAGATTCATATCCTATGAACCATTATGACACCTTACAACCCTACACACACAGAGAGAGAGAGAGAGAGAGAGAAAGAGAGAGATCACAAAGGACAATCCATCAAGATACCAAGTACATCAAAGAAGATCAACTATGAAGTTCTAAAATCTATAATTGTTTTTGAAATAGCATGTAATTGTAATAGTCATAAAGAACTAATATGCATTGTAAGTGGACCAATAGTGTCCAAGAGTGTCAAGGATTTTTTAGGGGTTAATAAGAGGTTATAAGTGTTTAGAATAGGTCTCCAAGATGTTGGAAGTCATTAGGAAGTTTATATTTTATAAGTTTTAATTAGTTTTGAGTTGTTTTCATAGTTGAAAGATTCAAATTTTCAAACATAATGGTTACATTGTCTTTTAGTGGGAAACACATGCATAGGAGTCTTTTGGTATTCCTCTTCAAATGTAACTACCAAGAAATGGTTGGAGTGGAAGAGGAATCAAGTCATTAAATGATAGTAGAGTCTATTTTTTGTGGAGAGAATGCTGAAATGTACGAATTATTCTCTGATATGTAAATAAAGTTCAGATTTTTTGTAAGTCTAGTCTTGGTTTTTTATCACATAAAATTGGGTATTGTTTCATGGATCATATCTCCCAAATCAACCATTGGATCTTTCTCATCTTGGAGTATGTTTTAGAGAACCTAATTATTCCCACCTCATCAGAGGGATTTTTCATATATTATTTTATTCAAAAGTTATTCATGAAAAAGTACGGATCTATGCAGACCAGTCTTGGTTTTTAATCACAGAAAACTGGGTGTTGTTGCATGGATCATATCTCCCAACTCAACTGTTGAATCTTGCTCATCTTGGACTATGTTTTAGAGATCCTAATTATGTGCATCCTCAATAGAGTTATTTTTCATATATTGTTTTATTCAAAAGTTATTCATAAAAGAGTATGGGTCTATGCAGAGGGTAGTGACATGATAGTTTTGGATGAATTTTTAAGATGCACGCACTAGTGCTTAGTGCTTCTACATTAGAGATCTCATAGGTATTATTATTATAATATAATACTAATGTTAATATAAAAAAATTAATATTATAAAAAATGATATATATAACAATAATTAAAAACTAAAAAAAAATTGAAAATAACATGGAATGAAAAAGTTTGAAATTGCAAATGTTGAAATTTTAAATGGAAAGCAAAATTTTGGCCAAAAAAATCTGATATCCGAGTTGAAAATATGATATCTGATTTCAAATCTAATATCCAATTAGGCTTGTGTATTAGCTTTTGGTTTTTCCATGTGTACTAACACCCAGGCCTACTAAAAAGTCAATACGCTTTTTAGTGCATTTTTGGACAAGTGAAAAGAGGATTTTTTTCACATCGCCACTTTTTGGCATACCATGATCCTGCACATGCCCATATATATATATATATGTGTGTGTGTGTGTGTGTGTGTGTGTGTGTGTGTGTCTATATATATATATCACACACACACACATATATATATATATACATACACATACATACATACATACATACATACATACATACATACATACATACATACATACATATATATATATATATATATATATATATATATATATATATATATATATATATATATATATATATATACACACACACACACACACACACACACACATGTATTATCTTAAAATGGAAGCACTTCCATCATAAGAGTGTTTAGCCCTCTGAGTTTGTGGTTTGGGGTCATGTTAAGTGCCTTGATCAGGTCTTTGCATGTATTTGGCTTTCTCCCCGCTTTCCACTTCTTTCCTGCACTTGATTTCTTCATTCTAGGTGAAATTAGGGTTAGGATCTTGAGGATTCTCCTTAATTTCCCTCTTCCATGGCTCTATTTTCTAGGTAGGATTCAGAAATAATTTCTCGCTGCCTTCATCATAGTAATCATAGGATTTTATGTCTATACCTAGCATTCTGTCCTATTTTGATATCATTTCTAGGTTTCTAGGCATCCCTGGGACCTCCTAACCTGGTTCTAACTGGATTTGGGATGAAGGTTAGATTCAAGGTTGAGATTAAATAGGTTAGGGTCAAGTTCAAACCTAACTACATCAAGATCGATCTCAAACTTGACTAGGTCAGGTCTAACCTTGATTTTCTCCCCCTCATTCAAATTTCCAATTTCTTTGATTTCTGGGCATTGGGCTTTCGGGATATTTGTTTTCCCACCTCCAGGTTAGCCATTTTGGGTGTTGGGATGGTAAATTATCTAATTTCATTTAATCTAGGTATATTTTCTAAAGGTTAGGACCTAATTGGGATTTAATTCTCCAAGGTGGCCCCTGTAGAGGATTGTACCCTAGTTCACTATAAAGGGAGGCCTTCCTCTCATTTTCTCCATCAAGTTTTGTGAGAACAAGCTCTACATCCACTTTCATGATCAAGGCACCAAGCTATCAAGATTTTATCAAGTTCAAGAAAGCATCCATTCAAGTATTCGAGTCCTCTTCTCCATCCAAGTTCTCTATTAAAGATCAAGGATTCAAGCATTGAAGCCATTGAAGCCATTGAAGGGATTTGGTTCAAGTATTCAAGATTCATCATTCAAACCCTAGATCTAGCCATCATGATGGTGTGATCTTCCTTCAAAATCCTTTGTTCATCTTCAAGATCCATTTCATTCTTCCTTCAAGGTAGATTTCAAGCATACAATCATGAAGGTTTGATTTACATTCATTGTTGTGTTCAAGCTTTCATATCAATATACTTGTTTCCATTTCAAATACAATTACATATCTATTGAATTACATAACTTCATTGTTAGATCCTTTTCTACTACTTGCTAGCATTCTTGTTTCATTTTCAATATTAAGGTTGATTCCAAACTAGGGTTTGACCAAGGCAATCCCCTCAAACAAACAACAAAAACCCTATTTTTCTTGCAGGTACATGTGTCAAATTTTAGATCTAAGAGCAAATATGGATACCCTTTTGGGAAAACTTCTAAGATCTATGAATAGAATTAGAATCATACTTCAAATAAAGAATGTAGTATTTGACCTTTTATGAGGGTCAAACCTGACCTGAGCTCATCTTGGAGAAAGATTTATGGATTTTCTTTGTCTCGGCATTTCCAGTCTGAAACAGGTTGCAAAATTTCCTGAAAGTATACACAGACATCAGAATTTGACATTTTCTAGATCTTCCCTAATTTGAGGTTAGTATTTGCATTTCAATTATTCCATATTCCAAAACATAATTTCTATTATACGAAAATATTAGATTTACTCTTTGTCTCTTCCATATTCTTCATAAAATTGATTCAACTGTGTATTAACCTCTTGGTTGATCAAATTGGATCTTTTCTTTGGGAATTTGGGTTAAGATTAGATCTCATATTTTTTAGGAATGAATACAGAAGCTTTGGCAGTCATTCTATAGCAGTGGTTGTTGCATTCATGGCTATGATTGTCATTGATGTCAACATAGTGTTATTCTGGAGATTAGTAGAGAAGCAGACATAGTTTTGTTTTGTGCACATGTTATATTGCAGATTGAGTTATTAGATGTTGATTTTATGTTCTTTGGTGTGTTATTAGCCTATGGTTAAGAGCACAAAAAGAAATTCACTTATTCATGAAAGTTATAAGCATTTTGGTGGAAGCAGTGTTCTGGCAGTGTTCCTGAGTAGCAGTTTTTGGTAATCAGAGGATATCTCCTAATCAGGATGGAATCTAATTCTGTGCAATTAAAAGGAAGTTTGAGACTCATTGGTAGTGACATGGTTCATAGTGAAAAATTTGAGGTCACATGAGTGGAAAGTTACAATATCTGGAAGCCGATAGTTTTATGTAATTTTGGTGTAGCGTATTGAAATTGTTTTTTTGTATTTGCATGCTGACTCATTTGTAATTATTTGAGTGTGTTATAAAGGAAGGAATGTTTTCCTTATTGTAAAGGATGTGTGATGGTTTTGATATGGAATTATGATATTGGGATGCGAATGTATGCATGAAGTGAAGAAAAGAGCTAATTCAGTGATGAAGGAAGACTTATGAAGTACAGAGATTTGGATTTGTGATCTTGTGTAGCAGAGAGTACAGTTTTGGCACAATGTAAAGGATGTAACATATTTCATATTATTCTACTAAATAATCCTAAGATTTTTTGGACAGTGAGTTCAGAGATCTTGCCTTGAAGCAGTTTGGATAGTGGGTCCTTTTGTCTTCCATAACTCCTAATAGGGTTAGAATCTTTTAACAGGGATTCAAAATCTCCTAACAAGGATTCATATGTACTGAATGTATTTCATAAGACTCCTAATAGTGTCCATCCTCTAATAAGGAACTTTCATATTAGTGCATCATTTTGTGGGCATCATTCCCATCGGGGTTTACTCTTTGATCAAGAGGTTCCCTAGTTAACATATCTTGTGTTATTGTGTCATTGTGTATGATTATCTTTCTATGGTTGGTTATTGCATTGATTATATGGTTTAAAGTTGTTGAAGTTGATAAATGGTTTAATTATTAGATAACTAATTCAATCCCCCCCCCGCTCTCAATTATCTTGCTGGTCTTTACTTTCTAACAATTGGTATCAGAGCAGCATGTCCTTAAAATGAAAGTTTAATAGCTTAAGGTGATCCATGGAAAATTTTAGCAAAGAAAGCCCTAAGTTTGATGGAGTAAATTTTGACATCTGGAAAGAAAAGATGAAGACACATCTCTTGTGTTTAGGACTAGGTTATTGGTTGATTACAAAAAATGAGAGAGCTATAATTGAAGAAGACAGTCTTGAATCAAGTTCTAAAGATGAGGTAGATCTATTCATGTGTAACATACTTGCAAGAGCACTTTTATTAGCACTTCGGAAGAATGAATATAGTCAAGTAAAAGGTTTAACTAGATCTTATGATATTTGGAAATCTTTACATTCTACTTTTGAAGGTGATGAACATGCAAATAAGGCTAGGTTACATAATTGGATTTGTGCATTTGAAGACATAAGAATGATGGAAGATGAATCTGTTAGAAGCTATATTGGTAGGATGTCAGAAATTGTTGCAGGAATAAAGTCTTGTGGAGGTGAAAAGATAGAGAATGAAGTAATATGAAAGATTTTGAGAACATTGACATCGGTATTCAGGTAGACTACACAAATGATTGAACAAGTGATACCTTGTACACCAAACTTTACAAGAGAGACTCTTCTTGGAAGATTGGAAGCAATAGAGATGAACTTGAGGTTATCATGAGACTTACCTAGAATGGAGACAACATTCATTGCTCTTAGTATTCGACCTACTTTGTCAAGAAGTACAAGTGTGAATGGAGATTATGCCAGTAGTAGCAGATCCAAACCTGAAGAAGATAAGAAGATTGAAGAAGGTATTGCCTTGCTTGTGAAAAGAGAACTAGATGGTAAGAAAATCTTTAAATGTTGCACTTGTCAAGATGATGCAGGAGCATCCTGGGTGTAAGAGCAATCTTGCATCACCAAAAAATATTTTTGTTTTTGTATTCAATAAGGGCTATCTTGTGCAGAGTTGCTATTTATGGAAACTTTCTATTTTTAGTAAGTGGTCTTACGATCTCAGAATGTTCTGATTTTACATGTGGAGGTTCATCTCAGTCATATCAGCCTACCAGAAAAGTTTCATAGTTAGATCAGGTCTAGTTTTGAAGATATTGAAGATTTTTGGTATTGGCAGTAGGGTACAGAAACGTTGAACTCAGTTTTGAAGGCTTTAGAGGCCCCGGATGAGGTCAAAAAATGGGTGACGGGCACTTTGTGTAGGTCAAGCCTGTAGAGAACTTCGTGGCATTTTCGAAATGGGGTTATAATAGTCAATCAGGTCAACTGGTGATGACTTATGGTCTCCTGAAGTCGGGTCACCTGAAATGGCGAAAAATAATTTTCCTTCAAAATTTCTGTTCGGGTTTCAAAAGTTATTTTGAGCCGACTTTGATGTAATAAATTAAAAAATAAAATAATTCTAAGTTTGGTCGGCCCTTAGGGCTAAATTTCTGGAACCTTCTCGGGTGGTGGAAATCACCTATATAAAGAAGGCCCGTAGTGTTGTCTAGGGCAGCTCTAGGTAGTAGATCTGGGTATTGATTCGAGGCTTTGTCCTACAGAATATTGTAAGGGAATGCCCATGTGGCTTTGCATATTGTAATTTTGAAAGTTTGTAATTCCACATTTGTGGAGATAATAAGAAGCCAATTTTCTATTCTTGCATATCATTGTTGTTGTTTCTCTATTTTTTGTTATGTGCTTGTGGTATTAAGGGGAGCACCCTTCATCAAGTGGTATCAGAGCGCGGTTGTTCTTGAGTGTGTAAATAGATCGCCGACTGTGAGACAGTTTGCACTAGGACCATGGTTTGGGTTTTAGCGCACACCACAAAAATGCCTCCACAAAGAGAACGTGGCGGAAGAGCTGGTGCTGTGACACCTGAGGTTAGAGAGTTGCAGAGACAAGTGCGAGCCTTGCAAGAAGAGATTCATAAAGGAATGAATCTTAATATTAGAGATGAAAGCGAGGATGAAGCCGAAGAAGAATATCAAGAAGGAGAAGTTGAAATTGTGAACCAGGAGGAAGAAAGACTTTTTCGGGCGATTTCCAAGATTGGGAAAAGACCTAAGATTGAGGTTCCTACATTTTCTAGAAATCTTAATCTAGAGGAATTGATCGATTGGATCAATGAATGTGAGGAATATTTTGAGTATGAAGATGTTGAGGATCCTGATAAGGTCAAATTTGCGAAGGCCAAACTGAAAGGTCATGTGAAGATCTGGTGGCAAAAAATTCAATTGGAGTGAAATAGAAGAGGGAAAGACAAAATCACAAGATGGGATCGGATGGTGGATAAATTGAAGCGACAGTTCATTCCTGTTGATTATGAGCTTGACCTACTAAAGAAAATGCAAAGTCTGAAACAAGCAGGAAGATCTGTTCAGGAGTATACAGAGGAGTTCTATCGACTCCTCATCAGAATGGGCCATGCAGAAGCTAATAAGGAGAAAGTTGCCTGATACCTTAATGGGTTAAGGCCAAGCATTCAGGAGGAGTTGAATCTAGTTTGAATGAACAATATTGAGGAGGCATACCAGTTTTCCCTAAAAGTAGAGGAAAAGTTGAACAAGAAGTTTGAGAGCAAACAAAATGGAAGAGGTCATGGTGGAAGATCTAGTGGATAGTCATATGGTGGCCGAAATGAAGATTCGAAAAAGAAGGATGAGGCTAGTAGTAGTCAGAATCAGAGAGAAAATAATTCCAACCATTTCCAGGATCAGAGTAATAGAGATCAGAGAGGAAGAGGAAGAGGACAAGGTTTAGGAAGAGGAGGCTTCCGTGGAACATGTTTTCACTGTGGAGAAGAAGGTCATAGGGCATTTGAATGTCCTCAGTGCCAAGGCAGAATAGACAGGAGAAATGAAGGCCAGGCCAGAGTTGCACATGTAGATGAATATGCTAGAACATCAAATTCTGAAGATGCTGAAAGAGGAGAAACACTAATTAATAGAAGAGTCTTGCTGAGTGGTTAGAATGAACCTGAACAAAGGAAGAGCCTGTTTCACACTAGATGCAAGTGTGAGGGTAAATGTTGTGATGTGATTATCGATAGTAGAAGCACTGACAATTTAGTGTCAGAAGAGATGGTGACAAAGTTGAAACTCAAGAGATAGAAACACCCACATCCATATTAGATTGCTTGGGTGCAGGATGACCACAAGGTCATGGTTAGTGAACAGTGCTTGGTAAAGTTCAAGATCCGTGGGTACCAAGATGAGGTACTATGTGATATCATCTCTATGGATGCATGTCATATGTTTTTGGGTAGACTGTGGCAGTTTGACAGATGTGTTGTACATGATGGTTGTGCAAATACCTATTCCCTGACAAAGGATGGAGTGCGACATATTGAAGGAGACCGAAGAAAAGGTATGTGGTAATGCAAGAATAACATTTGTTGATGGAAGAAAATTCCTAGATGGTATGAGGCATGAGCATGTGTGTTTTTCTTTAATTCCAAAAGCTAGTAAAGAAGAAGTAGATGATGTACCTATAGAGGTTGCAGGTTTGTTGAATGAGTTTCAGGATATTGTATCTGATAATGTACCTGATGGATTACCACCAATAAGGAGGATCAGTCATCAGATGGATTTGATTTCAAGAGCCAGTTTGCCAAACAAGGCAGCACATAGAATGACACCAACAGAAAGTGAAGAGTTGAACAGACAAGTACATGAGTTGTTACAGAAGGGATTGATTCAGGAGAGCCTAAGTCCATGTGCTGTACCAGTAGTATTAGCACCAAAGAAGAATGGAGAATGGAGGATGTGTACAGATTCCAGACCAATAAACAAGATCACAATCAAGTATAGGTTTCCATTGCCACGAATGGATGATATTATAGATTGTTTGAGTGGAGCTGTGTATTTCTCAAAGATAGATCTGAAGAGTGGATATCACCAGATTTAGATCAGAGAAGGAGATGAATGGAAGACTGCCTTCAAGACAAAGGAAGGACTGTATGAGTGGTTAGTCATGTCTTTTGGGCTAACCAATGCACCGAGCACTTTCATGCGGCTCATGAACGAGGTTCTGAAAGAATTTCTGGGTAGGTTTGTCATTGTTTACATAGATGATATTTTTATTTTTAGCAAGACATTGGAGTAACATATGATGCATATTCGTATGGTGTTTGAGAAGTTGAGAGATGAGAAATTGTTGATTAATTTGAAGAAGTGCAGTTTTGTGAAGAAAGAGTTAGTGTATTTGGGATTTGTAGTTTCAGTAGAAGGTCTAAAAATAAACCCAAAGAAGGTACAGGCTATCCTTGAATGGCCTACTCCAAGGAGTGCTACTGAGGTAAGATCTTTTCATGGTTTGGCTAGTTTTTACAGAAAGTTTATCAGAAATTTTAGCAGTATTTGTGGACCCTTGACTGAAACAATGAGAGGGGATAGAAAAGAGTTTAAGTGGACTAATGGGGCAGAAAAGAGTTTTCAATTGTTGAAATAAAAAGTTACAGAACAACCTATTTTAGCACTTCCAAATTTTAATAAGGTGTTTCAAGTAGATTGTGATGCTAGTGGTACTGCAATAGGAGCTGTTATGAGCCAAGAAGGTAAACTTGTTGCTTATTTCAGTGAGAAGTTAAATGATGCCAAGAGAAAATATTATGTTTATGATAAAAAATTTTATGCTATAGTTCAAGCATTAAAGAAGTGGAGACATTATCTACTTCCTAAGGAGTTTGTTTTGTATACTGATCATCAAGCTTTGCAATATTTGAATAGTCAAGGAAAGTTGAATCAGAGGTATTTGAAATGGGTTGAGTTTTTGTAGAGTTATACATTTGTTTGGAAAAATAGAAGTGGAAAGTCTAACAAGGTTGCAGATGCTCTTGGCAGAAGGCAACTATTAATGATAGAGATGCAGATTGAGGTGGTTGGGTTCAAGGAACTCAATAATTTGTATCCAGAGGATCCTGATTTTGGTGAAGCTTGGAAAGCTTGTACAGAACCTATTATTCTAGATAGGATGAAATGGCTGAATTTTATCATCCAAGATGATATGCTATTCAGAGGGAGTTAGTTGTGCATTCCACGAAGTTCTATGAGGGAGAATCTCATCAAGGAGAAGCATAGTGGAGGATTGGCTAGACATTTTGGTTGTGATAAAACCCTTGCTTTGGTTAGTGAAAATTATTATTGGCCATAGTTACAGTAAGATGTGAAGAAGTTTGTACAAAGTTGCAGAGTATGTCAGATGGCGAAAGGAGTGAAGTAGAATACAGGGTTATATCAACCATTACCTATACCAGAGAAGCCTTGGGAAGATATCAGTATGGACTTTGTTCTTGGTTTACCGAGGACACAGCGGGGACATGATTCAATTTTTGTAATAGTTGACAGATTTTCAAAGATGGCACATTTCATTCCCTGCAAGAAGACTAATGATGTTGTTCATGTAGCAAAATTGTTTTTCAGAGAAGTGGTGAGACTACATGGTTTGCCAAAGACCATAGTTTCAGATCAAGATACTAAGTTTGTTGGATATTTTTGGCAGACATTGTGGAAGAAATTGAAGATAGATTTGAAGTTCAGTTCATCACATCATCCATAGACTGATGGACAGACAGAGGTGGTGAATAGAAGTTTGAGAAATTTGCTGAGATGTTTGGTTGGAGATAAGCAAACAGGATGGGATTTGATTTTACCACAGGTAGAATTTGCATACAATAATTCTGTCAACAGGAGCACTGGTAAATCACCATTCCAGATTGTATATGGAAGTAGTCCAAGAAATGCATCTGAATTGAGAAAAATAGATAAAGGAGAAATAAGTAGTGCTGAAGCTGAAGATTTTGCAGAACACTTGTAGAACATCCATGAGGAGGTGAGGAAGCATATCACCAAGATGAATGTGCAGTATAAGGCTAAGGCAGATGAGAAAAGGAGGCATAAGGAATTTCAGGTTGGAGATGAAGTCATGGTTCATTTGCGAAAGGTGTGATTTCTGGTTGGTATATATAACAAGCTGAAAATGAAGAAGTTTGGACCATGTAAGATATTGAAAAAGCATGATTCAGGAAATGCATATGAGGTAGAATTGCCTAGTGAGCTGAATATTTCACCAGTGTTTAACATTTCAGATTTGACAGAGTATCATGAAAGAGGTGTTGAAGATGAGGTTGCAGCAGCACAGTGGAGTATTCCAGCAACCAGTTCAGATATCAAGGAGATTGAAGACATACTGGACAGTCATGTTGGTAGAAGCACAAGGAACAGGACATATGAAGAGTATTTGGTCAAATGGAAAGGATGACCTATTGAAGATTCATCATGGCTAGCAAAGGAGGAGGTTAACCATCTTGGTTTTCCTCTGCACACCTGAGTCGTGATAGGGTCACTTCTCAAATTACCCCGGGTGTCTGATGCAAGAGCATCCTAGGTGTAAGAGCAATCTTGCATCACCCAAAAATATTTTTGTTTTTGTATTCAATAAGGGCTATCTTGTGCAGAGTTGCTATTTATGGAAACTTTCTATTTTTAGTAAGTGGTCTTACAATCTCAGAATGTTCTGATTTTACATGTGGAGATTCATCTCAGTCATATCAACCTTCCAGCAAAGTTTCATGGTTAGATCAAGTCTAGTTTTGAAGATATTGAAGATTTTTGATATTGGCAGCAGGGTACAGAAACTTTGAACTCAGTTTTGAAGGTTTTAGAGGCCCCGAATGAGGTTGAGAAATTGGGTGATGGGCGCTTTGTGCAAGTCAAGCCTGTAGAGCGCTTCGTGGCATTTCTGAAATGGGGTTATAATAGTCAATCAGGTCAACTGGTGATGACTTATGGTCTCCGAAAGTCGGGCCACCTGAAATGGCAGAAAATAATTTTCCTTCAAAATTTTTGTTTGGGTTTCAAAAGTTATTTTGAGCCGACTTTGATGTAATAAATTGAAAAATAAAATAATTCTAAGTTTGGTCGGCCCTTAGGGCTAAATTTTTGGAACCTTCTCGGGCAGTGGAAATTGCCTATATAAAGAAGGCCTGTAGTGTTGTCTAGGGTAGCTTTGGGTAGTAGATCTAGGTATTGATTTGAGGCTTTGTCCTACAGAATATTGTAAGGGAATGCCCATGTGGCTTTGCATATTGTAATTCTGAAAGTTTGTAATTCCACATTTGTGGAGATAATAAGAAGCCAATTTTCTGTTCTTGCATATCATTGTTGTTGTTTCTCTATTTTTTCTTATGTGCTTGTGGTATTAAGGGGGGCACCCTTCATCAAAAGAATATGGTCATTTTGCATCTAAGTGTCCTAAGAGAGTTAAGAAGTATAGAAACAATTTCAAGCCTAGAAGATCTAAAGAATGTTATTAGGCAAATGATGAAGAAATTGAAGTAGGAATTGAAAGACATTTGAGTGACAGTGATAATGATAATCTTGATGACATAGGATTTGTAGCAATTAAAGAAGAAAATTTTGAATCTAATGTTAAGGAAGAGAAAGCCTTAGTTTCCCAAGTTGAAAAGAAAGCTGATTGGATTATAGATAGTGGTTGTTCACATCATATGACTAGTGATAAAGGAAAGTTCATAAAGTTTAACAATTATGATGGAGGAGTTGTTAGAGTTGGTAACAATGCACTTTGTTTGATTAAAGGTATAGGATCTATTACTCTTGATGGAAAGACTAATACTGATAATGTTTACTTTGTGGATGGATTGAAACATAATCTATTGAGTGTTGGATAGTTAGTTGATAAGGGATATCAAGTTTTGTTTATTGAGAAAACTTGTGTGATTAAGGATAAAGATGAAAATCTGATTGGAACAGGATCTAGAACTAGTGGTAATGTATTTTAGTTGAACCCTACTGAGATGACATGTTTGATGACTAAGATTGATGATAGTTGGTTATGGCATAGAAGGTTTTGTCATATAAACTTTGATAATATTGTGAAAGTGAGTTCTACACTTGCAGTAAGAGATTTACCTAAGATTATGAAGCCTACTAACATGATTTGCAAGGAATGTGTGATGGCTAAGAAGAAAAGGAATTCATTTCCTAGCAAGAAGTTCACATCTATAGAGAAGTTGGAGATTGTTCATACAAACTTGAGCGGTCCTACTAGAACTAGAGGATTCTATGGAGAAAGGTATTTTATGATTCTTGTTGATGATTTTACAAGAATGATGTGGATTGCATTTTTGGAAGAAAAAACTAAAGCATTTGATAAGTTTAAGGTCATGAAGAATAAAGTTGAGAATGAATAAGGAATGAGGATTAAATGTTTGAGATCTGATAGAGGAGGAGAATTTACATCTAAAGAGATTAAGACTTTTTGTGAACTAAATGGTATTAAGAGATAGTTTTCAGCCCCTAGAACACCTAAACAAAATGGTATTGCATAAAGAAGGAACAAATCAGTGACTGAAGAAACAAGAGCTATGTTGTTTGAGAGTGATTTGGCAAAGACATTTTGGAGAGAAGCAGTGAATATAATAGTATATACAACGAACAGAGTACAAATCATAGCAGACACAAACAAGACACCTTATGAATTGTGGTTTTTACAGGCACCCTCAGTTAAGTATTTTAGAATTTTTGGAAGCAAATGTTATATTAAGAGAGATGATGATATAGGAAATTTTGATCCTAGAAGTGATGAAGGAATTTTTCTTGGATATTCTTTGAAAAGAAAAGCTTATAGATGTTACAATAAGAGAACTAAGACTATTGTTGAAAGTGCAAATGTGAAAGTTGATTAGAAGTTTAAAATTTAGGAATGAATGCTTGATTATGAATCTGATGAAGGAACTAACCCTCAACCTAACATTGAAACTATTGAACAATTTTTTGAGACTGACAATGAATTGTTGAATGAAAGTCATGTTGAAGAATCTAGAGAAGAATCTACAGTTAAAGAAAGATCAGTGACTATGACACCTAATAGGTATATATCAAGACATCATCCTATTGAACAAGTGATTGGAAGTTTAGACAAAGGAGTTCTTACTTGAAAGAAGGTACATTTATGTTTGATTTCTCAAATTGAACCTAAATCTACTAATGAAGCATGTGAAGAGGAATATTGGGTTAAAGCTATGAAAGAAGAATTGGATCAAATTGAAAAGAATAAGACATGGGAATCAGTCCCTAGACCTAAAGACAAAAATGTGATTGGAACTAAATGGGTATTCAGGAACAAGATGAATGAACAAGGAGAAGTAATTAGAAACAAAGCAAGATTGGTAAGGGATACTCATAGCAAGAAGGAATTGACTATGAAGAGACTTTTGCCCCTATGGGAAGACTTGAAGAAGTAAGAATATTTTTGGCTTATGCAGCATTTAAGAGATTCAAAGTGTATTAGATGGATGTGAAGTCAACATTTCTAGTTGGTGAATTAAAAGAAGAAGTCTACATTGAGCAGCCTGAAGGTTTTCCTTTGACTCAAGAAGGAGACATGGTATGTAAACTAAAGAAAGTATTGTATGGACTAAAGAAAGTACCTAGAACTTGGTATGCTAGATTAGATAAGTATTTGTTAAAATTGGGATTTACAAAAGGAATAGCTGATAGTAACTTATACACAAAAGAAATTGAGAATGGATTGTTAGTTATAGTTATTTTTGTTGATGACATTATTTTTGGAGGAGAAGATGAAGCTAGTGACAAATTTGCTGATGAAATGAAGATAGAATTTGAAATGAGTATGATTGGAGAAATGAAATACTTTTTGGGATTATAGATAACACAAAATAAAGATGGTATCTTTGTAATTCAGAAAAATTACTTGAATGATTTGTTGAAAAGATTTGGTATGGAGAATTGTAAACTAGTTGGAACACCTATGGTTATAGGACATAAACTATCTAGTAAAGATGAAACGCCAGCAATTAAGCAAAAGAAATACAGATCCATGATTGGTGGATTGTAGTACTTGACACACACTAGACTAGATATACAACATTCAGTTGGAATGGTAGAAAGATTTCAAGCTGAACCTAGAGAGTCACATTATGCAGCAGTAAAGAGGATATTGAGATATGTTAGAGGCACAATGGACTATGGATTGTGGTATGAAACTTCTGATGATTTTACCCTATGTGCATATACTAATGCTAATTGGGGAGGCAACATTGATGATAAAAAAAGCACTAGTGGTGGAGCCTTTTTTCTTGGAGGAAGATTAGTTTCTTGGTTGAGAAAAAAGCATAATTGTATCTCATAGAGTACAACAGAAGTAGAGTATGTAGCAGCAACAAACAATTGTAACCAAATAATTTGGATGAAGAAAATTTTGAAGCATATTGGAATTTAGTTTGATGAGCCTGTTGTTATACATTGTGATAACACCAGTACAGTTAGTATGTCTAAGAATCCTATATTACATTCTAAAACTAAGCATATAGAGATCAAGTATCATGTTGTAAGAGAGAAAGTTGCAGATAAAGAAGTCAAATTGGAGTACATTAGCACAAAGGAATAGATAGTAGACATATTTACTAAGCCCTTGCTGAAGGATACATTTGAGTATCTAAGAGGTATACTTGGGGTTATGCCCCAACCTACTCTTGAGTAAAGATGCATATGGTTGCATCCATCTAGTAGAATATGGCCCTATCTATTTTTTGGATTAGATGTTGGTACTTCCTCTATGGGGGAGTATGTGTATTTGAGCTGAGTCATTGAGGACTCTAGTTAATATTTTTTTCTGAACAGTGTCTTTTGACATTGAGCTATTATTTGACATAGTGATAGAATTTCTTTCGTTGATGTCAATGAGGGAGAGAATCATGAAAAACATTGAGGAACTACATTTTTTGGAGAGACTGAATAGGAAAACAAAGCAAGATTTGATTGATGAATAGTGGCAGAGCAGTTGAGTAGCAATGATTGGATTTTTGGAACATTGGATGTTTTTCATCTATGTTTCCATCAATGCCAATGGGGGAGATTGTTAGGAATGAATGCTAAAGCTTTGGCAGTCATTCTGTAGCAGTGGTTGTTGCATTCATGGCTATGATTGTCATTGATGTCAACATAGTGTTATTCTGGAGATTAGCAGAGAAGAAGGCATGATTTTTTTTGCTCATGTGTTATATTGCAGATTGAGTTATGTGACATTGATGTTATGTACTTTGGTGTGTTATTAGCCTATGGTTAAGAGTGCAAAAATAAATTCACTTATTCATGAAAGTTATAAGCATTTTGGTGGAAGCAGTGTTCTAGCAGTGTTCCTAAGTAGCGATTTTTGGTAATCAGAGGATATCTCCTAATCGGGATGGAATCTGATTCTATGCAGTTAAAGGGAAGTTTGAGACTCATTGGTAGTGATATGGTTCATGTTAAAGTGGGGTTTCTGTTGCACCAAAAGACCGATCTATCAATGCTCGATACAACCACTCAACTTATAGTACACAGGAGGTGGTTAAACCCTTGTCATAAATCCTGAGGGGAGCACTAAACATTTTTCCAACAATCTCCCCCTCAGTGTTACCCAAGGGTCTAAGGATTCAAACCTGTGACCAAGCTCTAATACCACTTGTTAGAGTGGGGTTGTCGTTGCACCAAAAGACTGATCTATCAATGCTCGATACAACCACTCAACTTATAGTACATAGGAGGTGGTTAAGCCCTTGTCACAAATCCCAAGGGGAGTGCTAAACATTTTGCTAATAGTTCATAGTGAAAACTTTGAGGTCACATGAGTGGAAAGTTACAATATCTAGAAGCCGATAGTTTTATGTAATTTTGGTGTAGCATGTTGAAATTATTATTTTGTATTTGCATGCCGACTCATTTGTAATTATTTGAGTGTGGTATCAACGAAGAAATTTTTTCCTTGTTGTAAAGGATGTGTGATGGTTGTGGTATGGAATTATGATCTTGGGATGTGAATGTATGCATGAAGTGAAGAAAAGAGCTAATTCAGTGATGAAGGAAGACTCTTGAAGTACAGAGATCTGGATTTGTGATCTTGTGTAGCAGAGAGTGTGGTTTTGGCACAATGTGAAGGAGGTAACGTATTTCATATTATTCTATTGAATAATCCTAACATCTATTGGATAGTGAGTTCAGAGATCTTTCCTTGAAGCTATTTGGGCAGTGGGTCCTTATGTCTTCCATAACTCCTAACAGGGTTAGAATCTTTTAACAGGGATTCAAAATCTCCTAACAAGGATTCATATGTACTGAATGTATTTCATAAGACTCCTAATAGAGTCCATCCTCTAACAAATAAATTTCATATTAGTGCATCATTTTGTGGGCATCATTCCCACCGGGGTTTACTCTTTGATCAAGAGGTTCCCTAGTTAACATATCTTGTCTTATTGTGTCATTGTGTATGATTATCTTTCTATGGTTGGTTATTGCATTGATTATATGGTTTAAAGCTATTGAATTTGATAAATGGTTTAATTATCAGATAATTGATTCACCCCCCCCCCCCCCCCCCCTCTCACTTATCTTGGTGGTCTTTACTTTCTAACAATATTTCCCCCTTTACACTTGAATAGAGGTGAATCCATTTCGCTTCTATTCATTTTGGTGAACCCGACTAGCTTACTCTCTTTATTTTTGGTGTTATATTCCTCTTTGTCTTATTGTTTTCCTTTTAGATTAGGTCTAGTTTATGCTCTTTCATTTCAACATTCAAAAATACAAAAAAAAATCTATATATTCAATAAAATCCAAAAATATTTCTTGCATTTCCTTTTCTATGGCGATTGTTAAAATGTTTTGGTGCATGGCTATGTTCTTTATTACTATTCTTTTAGCATCTCTTTATCATACCTATGATGTTTATGAGAGTATCATTCACTTTATTATGTTGATGATTCTTCACTTTTCTCTTGCCTATGCTTTTGTAAAGTTGACTGACACTAGTCTGCCTACATTTAAAACCTTCATTAAAGATTTATGTGGTGGCCTTATTCATCTTTTGGTTTATGTGAAGAATTTGGTAGATGATACACCATCTCCTAATCTTCCTAATCCTATCAATCCTAATCCTAATCCTATCAATCTTAATCTTAATCCTAATCTTCCTATTCTGATACCTAATTCTCCATCTATTAATCCTTGCTCTTCCCGTATTTATGATGGGATTCAAGCTATAGCTCAGGATGCAGATATGAAAGAATTCTTTGATTTACCTTCTTCTCTGATTAATGATGATATTAAAGGAAAGGGTAAAGAAACTTCTTCAAAACCTATTATCTCACCTTATGCAATCTTTACTTATGAACATGATAAACAATCACCTCCTGTAGAAGCTTTACATAATATGTATACTAATGGATATAATATGGTGACTAAAAAAGGTTATAAAGGTTTAGGGCTAGGAGTTAATGAGCATGGTATTAGGTTTCCAGTTCATATACACCCTAAACCGGATATGTATGGTGTTGGTTGTTCGAAGTCTCAAGTTAAGGTAGGTGATGCTACACATCATCCTTCTCTTCACATTCTTCTCCCCACACCTGTTTTAGATAATTCTAATACTCGTCAAGAAATTTCTAAGAAGGTATATGTTGAGCTAATGAATTCCAAGAAAGAAATCTTTAGACATATGCCAATAGATGCTCTATACAAATATAAATGTCATTTTCATTATAGTAACAAACACTTGCTGATTGTAAACATTTCAAGTTATATGTTAGAGAAAGAGCTCCTTTAGGAATTATATCTCATTCTCATGAAATTTTACATTTCCTTCATAATTTTGATATAGGGGATTCCCCTCCTTTAGATATAATGTAGATGTTCTTTCCCTCTTGTCTTATGACTAGGGGGCAAGAGGTGTATTTTCATCCAGTCTCCTAGGATCCATTAGGTCTTTGATTAGGGCTTAGTGGGTATTCTTTCTCTCCTCTCTTTCTATGGCTTTAACCATCCATAGAATCTATATTCTTTTCAAGATATCTTTTCTAAGACACTTTCTTTGTAAAGATATCCCTTGTCTCTATCTCTAGGGGGCAAAGTACTGATGCAGGAGCATCCTAGGTGTAAGAGCAATCTTGCATCACCCAAAAATATTTCTATTTTTGTATTCAATAAGGGCTATCTTGTATAGAGTTGCTATTTATGGAAACTTGTTATTTTTAGTAAGTTGGTCTTAGGATCTTAGAATGTTATGATTTTGCATGTGGAGGTTCATCTCAGTCATATCAGCTTGCCAGTAAAGTTTCATGGCCAGATCAAGTCTAGTTTTGAAGATATTGAAGACTTTTAGTATTGGTAGCAAGGTACAAAAACTTTGAACTCAGTTTTGAAGGCTTTAGAGGCCTCGGTTGAGGTTGAAAATTTGGGTGAAAGGTGCTTGCACGAGTCAAGCCGATAGAGCACTTCATGGCCTTTCCAAATTGCGGTTATAATAGTCAATCAGAGCAACTGGCGATGACTTATGGTTTTCAGAAGTTGAGTCACCTGAAATGGTTGAAAATAATTTTCCTTCAAAATTTATGTTCGGGTTTCAATAGTTATTTTGAGCTGAATTTGATGTAATAAATTGTAAAATAAAATAATCCTAAGTTTGGTTGGCCCTTTGGGCTAAATTTCTAGAACCTTCTCGGGCGGTAGAAATTACCTATATAAAGAAGGCCCATAGTGTTGTCTTAGGTAGTTCAGGATAGTTCTGGGTAGTAGATCTGGGTATTGGTTCAAGGTTTTGTCCTACAGAATATTGTAAGGGACTGCCCATGTGGCTTTGCATATTGTAATTCTGAAAGTTTGTAATTCCACATTTGTGGAGATAATAACAAGCCAATTTTTTGTACTTGCATATTGTTGTTGTTATTTCTCTATTTCTATTATGTGTTTGTGGTATTAAGGGGAGCACCATTCATCAAGTGGTATCAGAGCAGGAGTTCCCAAGTGTGTAAACAGATCATCAATTGTGAGGCAGTTTGCACTAGGACCGTGGGTTAGGGTTTATGTGTAAACAAATTGCTGATTGTGAGGCAGTTCACACCAGAACCATGGTTAGGGTCTTAGCACACATCGTTAAAATTCCTCCATGAAGGCAACATGGTGGAAGAGCTGGTGTTGTAACACCTGAGGTTAGAGCACTCCATAGACAAGTGTGAGCATTGCAAGAGGAGATTCACAGAGGAATGAATCTTAATGTTAGAGATGAAAGTGAGGATGAAGCCGAAGAAGAAGATCAAGAAGGAGAAGTCAAAGTTTTGAATCAAGAGGAAGAAAGACTTTTTCGGGCCATTTCCAAGATTCAAAAAAGACCTAAGATCGAGGTTCCTATATTTTTACATAATCTTAACCTAGAAGAATTGAACAACTGGATCAATGAATGTGAAGAATATTTTGAGTATGAAGATATTGAGGATCCTAATAGGGTCAAATTCATGAAGGCCAGACTAAAAGGTCATGCAAAGATCTGGTGGTAAGAGATTCAATTGGAGTGAAATAGAAGAGAAAAAGATAAAATCACAAGATGGGATCGAATGGTAGATAAATTGAAGTGACAGTTCATTCTTGTTGATTATGAGCTTGATGTGCTAAAGAAAATGAAAAGTTTGAAGCAAGCAGGAAGATCTGTTCAGGAGTAAACAAAGGAGTTCTATCGAATCCTCATCAGAATAGGCCATGCAGAAGCCAATAAGGAGAAATTTTCCTGTTACCTTAATGGGTTAAGGTTGAGCATTCAGGAAGAATTGAATCTAGTTTGAATGAACAGTATTGAAGAGGCATACCAGTTTTCCCTAAAAGTAGAGGAAAGGCTGAACAAGAAGTTTGAGAGAAGACAAAGCAAAAGAGGTCATGATGGAAGATCTAGTGGATGGTCATATGGAGATCAAAATGAAGATCCAAAAAATCAAGATGAGGCCAGTAATAGTCAGAATTAGAGAAGAGATAATTTCAATCATTTCCAAGATCAGAATAATAGAGATCAGAGAGGAAGAGGAAGAGGACAAGGTTCAGGAAGAGGAGGCTTTTGTGGAACTTTTTTTCACTATGGAGAAGAAGGTCATAGGGCATTTGAATGTCCTCAATGCCAAGGAGGGATAGATAGGAGGAATGAAGGCCAGGCTAGAGTTGCATATGTAGATGAAGATGCTAGATCATCACATTCTGAAGATGTTGAAAGAGGAGAAATGCTAATTAACAGAAGAGTCCTATTGAGTGGCAAAAATGAACCTGAGTAAAGAAGGATCCTATTTTGCACTAGGTGTAAGTGTGAGGGAAAGTGTTGTGATGGGATTATTGATAGTGGTAGTACTGATAATTTGGTGTTAGAAGAGATGGTGACAAAGTTGAAGCTCAAGAGGCAGTAACATCCACATCCATATCGGGTTGTGTAGGTGCAGGATGGCCACAAGGTCATGGTCAGTGAATAGTGCCTAGTGAAGTTCAAGATTGGTGGATACCATGATGAGGTACTATGTGATATCATATCAATGGATGCATGTCATATGTTTTTGGGTAGACCATGGTAGTTTGACAGATGTGTTGTACATAATGGTTATGCAAATACCTATTCCCTAACAAAGGATGGAGTGCGACATAAGCTAAAACTATTGAAGGAAATAGAAGAAAAGGTATGTGGTAATGCAAGAATAAATTTTTTTGATAGAGGAAATTTCTTAGATGGTATGTGGCATGAGCATATGTGTTTTACCTTAAATCCAAAGGCTGGGAAAGAGGAAGTAGAAGATGTACCTGTAGAAGTTGCAGAATTATTGAACGAGTTTCAGGATAATGTGCCTAATGAATTACCATCGGTAAGAAAGATTAGTCATCAGATGGACTTGATTTCAGGAACTAGTTTGCCAAATAAAGCAGCACACAGAATGACACTAGCAGAAAGTGAAGAGTTGAAGATAGATTTGAAGTTTAGTTCATCACATCATCCACAGATTGTTTATGGAAGTAGTCCCAAGAATGCATCTGAGTTGAGAAAGATAGATAAAGGAGAAATAAGTAGTGTTGAAGCTGAGGATTTTGTAGAATACTTGAAGAATGTCCATGAGGAGGTGAGGAAGCATATTAATAAGATGAATGCACAATATAAGGCTAAGGCAGATGAGAAAATGAGGCATAAGGAATTTTAGGTTAGAGATGAAGTCATGGCTCATTTGCAGAAGGATCAATTTTTAGTTGGTACATATAAAAAATTGAAAATGAAGAAGTTTGGGCCATGTAAGATACTGAAGAAGCATGATTCAGGAAATGCATATGAGGTAGAATTGCCTACTAAGATGAATATTTCACTAGTGTTTAACATTTTAGATTTGATAGAGTATCATGAAGGAGGTGTTGAAGATGAGGTTATAGCAGCACAATGGAGTATTCCAGCAACCAGTTTAGATATCAAGGAGATTGAAGACATACTGGATAGTCATGTTGGAAGAAGCACAAGGAACAGGACATATGAAAAGTATTTGGTCAAATGGAAATGATGACCTATTGAAGATTCATCATGGTTAACAAAGGAGGAGGTTAACCATCTTGGTTTTCCTCTGCACACTTGAGTCGTGACGGAGTCACTTCTCAAATTACCCCAGGTGTCTGATGCAAGATCATCCTGGGTGTAAGAGCAATCTTGCATCACCCAAAAATATTTCTATTTTTGTACTCAATAAGGGCTATCTTCTGCAGAGTTGTTATTTATGGAAACTTACTATTTTTAGTAAGTTGTTATTACGATCTTGGAATGTTCTGATTTTACATGTGGTGGTTCATCTCAGTCATATCAGCCTGCTAGTAAAGTATCATGGCTAGATCAAGTCTGGTTTTAAAGATATTGAAGATTTTCGGTATTGGCAGCAGGGTACAAAAATTTTGAACTATGTTTTGAAGGCTTTAGAGGCCTCAGATGAGGTTGAAAATTTGTGTGACAAACACTTGCACGAGTCAAGCCTATAGAGTGCTTTGTGGCCTTTTTGAATTGGGGTTATAATATCCAATAGGAGCAACTGGTGATGACTTATGGTCTTTGGAAGTTGAGTCACCTGAAATGGCGGAAAATAATTTTCCTTCAAAATTTCTGTTTGGGTTTCAAAAGTTATTTTGAGCTGAATTTGATTTAATAAATTGTAAAATAAAATAATTCTAAGTTTGGTCAGCCCTTTGGGCTAAATTTTTGGAACCTTCTCGAGCGGTGGAAATTGCCTATATAAAGAAGGCTCGTAGTGTTGTCTTAGGCAGTTTGGGAAAGTTCTGGGTAGTAGATCTGGGTATTAATTCAAGGCTTTGTCCTATAGAATATTGTAAGGGAATGCCCATGTGGCTTTGCATATTATAATTCTGAAAGTTTGTAATTCCACATTTGTGGAGATAATAAGAAGCCAATTTTTTGTACTTGCATATTATTGTTGTTGTTTCTCTATTTCTGTTATGTGTTTGTGGTATTAAGGGGAGCACCCTTCATTAGGCACCTCTTTCTTTGTCTTTGTCTAGGGAATTGCTTTCCTTAGGTTAGTGGTATTTGTTTATATTGTAACATTATTTCAACATATTGATACATGTTATGACTATGGATGACCTTTTAACATGAGAATTTGTTGTCCTAAGTCATCAATTCTTCTCCATGTTGCAAATTATGTTCTTTATAAACTCTCATCCTGGCTTTGGTGTTAGAGTTGTTTCCCTCATTTCAAATATTCCTCTTCCTCTTCTATGCTAGGGGCTTGATGATTGAATCTTTGTTCCCACCTTCAAAATATGATATTTTATCTAAAGCACTCCTCTTTGGTGGGGGTCTTGTTGATACAAACTCTTTCTTTAAGGATCCTTTTCCATGAGTGACATATCCTTTTCATGATTGTCTATATTCTTGGATGTAGGGGTCCATATCCCTTGCTAGGAATATGGTGTACATTATTATAAACATGATATCTCCTTGCCTTGTGAAGTGGGTATCCTCTTCCATCTTTGTCCTACACTTGCGGGGTAAGGATGTCATTTCCTTCTATCTTTCCAAGATTCACCTCTTTCCTTGGGTAAGCAGTATCTATCTATTATGTGACATTCAATCAAACAGGAAGATTTTGGTTTGCATTAAGGATTTATGTCCTTTATTATAACCTATTTTATTATTTGACATTGGGTTCCCATGGTTGATATATCTCACCTTGGAAACTGAATAGTGTGCTATCCCTCATAAGGGTTACTTTCTTTTCACTTCTTTTATGATATCTCCTTACATTCATCCCTTCCATGGCCTCATAGGAGATGTGACCTTCTTAGCTTGGACTGGGTGTTATCTATGGATAAGGTCTTGATGCTAAAAAAGGCTTTATCCTTGTTCTTTTCTTTCCTTAACATGTCAAAATAGTATGTTTTTTCCATATTAAGGAGGGGGGCATATATAGGGCCTCCCTTGTACTATAGTTTTTATTTTTACATGTTAAATCTTGGAAGGTAATGCACATAAGTTGCTAAATCCTGAAAAGACATGCATTTATATGCTAAATCTTCCAAAGGTAACACACATAAGTTGCTAAATCCTAAGGAGACAAGAATTTTTTAAAATTTTCAATATGCTAAATCATCTGAAGGTAATGCACATAAGTTGCTAAATCCTAAAGTGACATGCATTTCCAGTTTCAAATATGCTAAATCTTTGAAGGTAACACACATAAGTTGCTAAATCCTGAAAAGACATGCATTTATATGCTAAATCTTTCAAGGGTAATGCACATAAGTTGCTAAATCATGAGGAGACACGCATTTCATATTCATAGTGATACAAGAAGGTGGATCTATGGGTATTCTAGAAGCCTTCACAATTGCAAGCATAGTTTATGGGTGAACCTGTTGGGCTCTCCCTCCAGGGTGATTCATGGTAAGGTGGGCATCTTACTGGACAAGGTAATCACTTTCTCTTTTCTCTCTTCTTGCTTTCATGCTAGTAGGACAAGATCATGAACCTATGTTGTTTATAGTGTTGCTCTTGTCTTTTTTATGTAATCATTTATGATTTTATGATAGATTTCCAAACATGATATTAATATGAGAAATATTTCATAGTGAGGTTTCTTATGCTAATTGATTTGGGTTGTTTAGTACTAACCCTTGTTTTGTTGATAGTCTCATGCATGTATGTTGAGTTAAAATCCTTAGACTAGGGGCTTGCCTCCTTAGCTAAGTGTTATTTTATCTTGTTGTGAATCTACTTGGATCTCCTCTTTATTCTCGTTTACCAAGAGTTTGCATCGAGTCCATACTCTTGCTAAAGTGGGGGCTTAATGTATCATCTTAAAATGGAAGCACTTCCATGATAAGAGCATTTAGCCCTTTGAATAGGTGGTTTTGGGTCATGTTAAGCACCTTGATTAGGTATTTTCATGTATTTGGCTTTCTCTCCCACTTTCCACTTCTTTCCTATACTTGATTTCTTCATTCTAGGTGAAATTAGGGTTAGGATACTGAGGATTCTCCCTAATTTCCCTCTTCCATGGCTCTATTTTCTAGGTAGGATTCAGAAATAAGTCCTCCTGGCCTTCATCATAGTAATGATAGGATTTTATGTCTATCCCTAGCATTCTATCCTATTCTGATATCATTTTTAGGTTTCTGGGCATCCCCGGGACCTCCTGACTTGGTTCTGACTAGATCTGGGACCAGGATCAGATTCAAGGTCGAACCTAACTAGGTAAGGTCCAACCTTGAGTTTTCCCCCCTCATTCAAATTTCCAATTTCTTTGATTTCTGGGCATCGGGATTTTGGGATATTTGTTTTCCCATCTCCAAGTCGGCCATTTCAAGTTTCGGGATGGTAAATCCTCTAATTGCATTTAATCTAGGTATATTTTCTAAAGGATAGTACCTAATTGGGATTTAATTCTCCAAGGTGGCCCCTTTAGAGGATTGTGCCCTTGTTCACTATAAAAGGAGGCCTTCCTCTCTCATTTTCTCCATCAAGTTTTCTGAGAACAAGCTCTACATCCACTTTCATGATCAAGGCACGAAGCTATCAAGATTTTCTCAAGTTCAAGCAAGCATCCAATCAAGCATTCAAGTCCTCCTTCTTCAGCCAAGTTCTCCATTGAGGATCAAGGATTCAAGCATTCAAGCCATTGAAGGGATTTGGTTTAAGTATTCAAGATTCATCATTCAAACCCTAAATCTAGCCATCATGATGGTGTGATCTTCCTTCAAATCCTTTGTTCATCTTCAAAATCCATTTCATTCTTCCTTCAAGGTAGATTCCAAGCATATAATCATGAAGGTTTGATTTACATTCATTGTTGTCTTCAAGCTTCCATATCAATATACTTGTTTACACTTTCAAATACAATTACATATCTATTGAATTGCATAGCTTCATTGCTAGATCCTTTTCTACTAGTTGCTAGGCATTCTTGTTTCATTTTCAATATTAAGGTTGATTCCAAATCGTGGTTTGACCAAGGAAAACCCCTCAAACAAACAACAAAAGCCCTTTTTTTCTTGTAGGTACAGTGCAGAATTTTGGCTTTGAAAGTGAATTTGGATACCCCTTTTCAGAAAACTTTTGAGATCTGTGAACAGAATCAAAATCAGACTTCAAATAAAGAATGTAGTATTTGACCTTTTATGAGGGTCAAACCCGACCTGAGCTCATCTTGGAGAAAGAATTCTGGGTTTTCTTTGTCTCAGCATTTCCAGTCTGGAACTAGGTTGTAGAATTGCTAGAAAGTATACACAGACATTAGAATTTGACATTTTCTAGATCTGCCCTAATTTGAGGTTAGTATTTGCATTTCAATTATTTCATATTCCAAGACATAATATCCTTTATAAGGAAATATTGCATTTACTCTCTCTCTCTCTCTCTCTCTCTCTCTCTCTCTCTCCTCTCTCTCCATATTCTTCATAAAATTGATTAAATTGTGTATTAACCTCTTGGTTGATCAAATTGGATCTCTTCTTTGAGAATTTGGGTTTAGATTAGATCTCATATTTCCCCCTTTACACTTGAGTAGAGGCGAATCCATTTCCCTTCTATTTAATATATGTACATATATATGGTATATATATATATATATATATATATATATATATATATATATATATATATATATATATTTATATATATATATATATATATATATATATATATATATATAATA
>BSBK01015393.1:0-35767 GCA_027943335.1 Chamaecyparis obtusa
TATATACATATATATATATATGTATATACATATATATATATAGATACATATATATATATATATATATATATATATATATATATATATATATAATATATATATACATATGTATATACATATATATATATATATATGTATATACATATACTTATTAAGATATATATATATATATATATATATATATATATAATATATATATATATATCAATATATATATATACATATATATGTATATATACATACATACATATACATACATACATACATACATACATATATATATATATATATATATATATATATATATAGATATATATAGATATATATATATATATACATACACATATATAGATATATGTGTGTATATATACATATAGATATATATGTGTGTGTGTGTGTGTATATATATATATGTGTGTATGTGTGTGTGTATATAGATATATGTGTATTGTAGACACGGAAAATTGGCAAAGGCTTAAATCAATCAAAAAGGTGCAATCAAATCATCAAAATAGCACTAAAAATCGATAAATGGAACAAAGGCAATTCAAATCAAAGAAAAATTCAATTAAATGATTAAATGATTAAATAAAGCTTGAAAAGGGGAAAAACACTAAGAAATTGATTAAATTCAATTAATGACATAGTTGTTGAAAGCAAAAATCAAAATGAACCTCTTACCCTTCATGGCTAAATTTAATTACTTTAATTAATTAATAAATATGAATTCTCTCAACAAAGGAAAAAGGAGACAAAATGGACACAAATCACTCACTTTTTGTTGAAATGGTCCAGCCTTTTGAAACCATTTAAATGTTTGTCCCCCAATTTAGGGACAAAGCAAAGCCAATTGACCTTACCCAAGCATAACCATGGTTATCTCACTCTACCCCCTACCCTTGGGAAAATCTTATAAATAGAAGGCATTTTGAGGCATTATTAATCCACTCCATATCTTTGAATTGCAGCAAAGCTCTTGCAATTTGCATCCACACCACTCACTTAGCATTTTCATTGATATTTTAGCTTAAATTGTTGATCATTTTAGAGATTTTCTTATCAAATAGAGCTAGAATTTGATAATTAGATCTATTTTGCATATCATTCTTAGTTCAATTCTCATAATTAGAGTGTCACTAGTGAGGATTTGCAGCTGAGAGCCTCATTTACCACTTCAATTTAGGAGAACCATGAGATATTTAGATTAATTGTGCATTATTTAGATTAGTTTTCTTTGAATAGTGTAAATTCTCTTTAAATCTTGTTATTTCATGAAGGTGTAAATCACTCACACACAAATGGCGCCCACCGTGGGGCTCTAGGCCTCAAATTTATCAAAATTTCCATGTTATTTGCAAATTTAGGCTAGAATTGCATGATTTTGCTCACTGTTTGCAGGGTTACAGGAAAGAAATCACGCCTACCAGTAAAGAAATCATGCCTACAGTAAAGAGATGTCGCTCGCGAAAATTTAGATGTCGCCTGGAGTCTGAACGCTCACGCTTCTTACCAGCAGAGTCACGCTTCTGGATAAAGAAATCACACCTGCGGACATTAGATTATCGCCTGACGCACAAAGATATGATGCCTTTGGCTATTTGGATGTCGCCTACAACGAATAAAAAGCCGCGGCCGACGAATTAGTTCACGCCTGGTGTAAAGGGAGTTTACCGCACTTTGCTTTTTATTTGTCGCTCTTATTATTTTAAATGTCGCTTTCATTTAATAAGATGTCGCTTATATGAATTAGTTTGTCGCTTTTGGATAAATAGTTCGCGCTTTCATTTAATTTGATATCGCACGTAATCACTTTAATCTCGCTTGAGCCCCTTTTGGTGACGCTCGCGGTTAAAGTAATTACGTCTTTGTTAAATTAGATATCGCCTTTAACAAAAGAAATGTCGCCTGGTATAGCATCTTTTTTTCTATCAGAGTAATTGCTGTTGTCGCCTGTATTAAAGATTTCACGCGTTTGCAAAAATTTAATATCGCACTTGACTATTTTAATCTCGCTTGAGCCCCTTTTGGTGACGCTCGCGGTTAAAGTAGTCACGTCTTTGTTAAATTTAATCTCGCCTGTAGTCTGGATGATGTCGCCTGACTGTATTTTCTCTATTTGTCAAAATAAGGACTATATGCTAACTTCACTGTCTGTTTTTCTGTCTCAGGTACATGCTTTGTCACAGAAAAGTGCTCAAAAATTATTTTTTTTTCTTTTTTGCATGCAAAAAAGAAACAAAAAAGGACGTCCTATTAGAGTATACCTTGCACCTTTTGGATTTAATTTGCAAATACTTGAGTTTAAAATAAATTAAGAGCATAATCAATTTGATCATTATAAGCTTTTTGATTTTGGTTTCTCCTCACTTTGTATGAATTTGTGTTGACTAACTTGTTGGTGGAGGGGACATTTTGCTAAGGTAAGGGAAGGATTTGGAGAAAAAAATGAGAAACTATACTACTTAAAAATGCGCCTAGCCTTTGCTAGCATCGTTTGAGGTATTTCTCTCATCAAGCTTGCAAAACTTCCCTTAAATTGTGGCATTTTCAAAGTTCAAAACATAGTTTTAATCATTAAGAGGAAAGAACAAACATTTCAATTCTAAGAACCCCTTTGTCACGGGGTTGAAAAAGAACCAAATTGATTGTGAGTGTTTGGGATAAGGAAAAGCAATAGGGATATGCTCTTCACTCTTTGAGTGAATCAAATTCCCAAACTTGCTCTACCAATCCACTTTTCATGCTTTCAAATGAACATGTTTAAAACTTAGTGGGCTCGCCTCCCGAGATTGCCTTAGAAGGGCCGGTGAGAGGGGACAGCCCAAAGTGGGATACACTTGCTTTTGCCGCGAGAATCTGACCCACTATAAAATGAAACGCGTGTATCCTTAATGGGGTACATGACAAAAAGGATTTTAGCTCTTTCGAACTTCCTCTAGTAGTCCTAACGGATTGCGCAAAATCGTGCTTTGGTGCATGTGGGAAGCCCCTTTACATACTTGGGGGATGAAAAGCTAAGATCTATTTTGAACGGAAAACTTTACTACATAACGGTAAAATAGCAAAACTACCTATTAGAGCCATTTAAAAGCCAAATTTGTGCTAGGTAGCTTGCTTGGAAGTCTTTCTTGTGATCAAACCCGTGGAAACATTCAAGAATATACACATTAGAATGATCTAGGGATATGGTGAACTATTGATGTGTGTGTTGAGATTGTCTTCAACTTTTCAAACAAGAAGTTCCAAAGTACTTGATCAAAATACAATTAAAATTTTTAAATCTTAAAAAATTGATCAATACCATTTACCCATTCCAACCCAACCCAACCAGATTGAAATTAAAGAAGGAAGGATTGATCCATAATGATGAACCTATTTGAGGGAATGTCTTACGATCAAATTTTAGAAGCATCCAAAAATACCGAATTGATCAAAGCAATGGAATTAACTTTGAAAAGGTGTAATGAAGCATATTCCCTTTATTTAGCTCAATCAGGAGCTAAGCTTCCACACAATTATGACATGTCAACTTTAAGAAAGGATGAGGAAAAACAAAAAGATACTTTATCTAAAAGGCGATCATTAAGATCAATGTGTCCTTTTCTTTATAATGATAGGCCATCCATATCTTCATTGTCCTCATATCAGAATGTCCATTGGAATCAAAATGATGAGGTGTCTGAAGAAGAAGTTTTAGAAGCAATTCAAGATCCTAGGTTTATGGAAATAATGAAATTAGTCTTGGAGAAGGATAAAGAAGCATATTTCATGGAGTTAGTTCAAGAAGGAGCTAAGCTTCCTCGTAATTTTGACACATCACAACTTTAAGAAAGGATGAAGAAAAGCAAAAAGATACTTTATCTAAAGAGCCATCATTAAGATCAATTTTTCCTTTCCTCTATGATGATGGGTCATCCATATCTTCCTCCTCCTCACAAAAAGAAGCATTTCAGAGTGATAAAGTTATCTCAGATCAAAGGAAATTGCATAATCAACCTATTTGTGATCAAGATAATAAAGAATATGGAGTGAAAAATACCGCTCTCAAGCAAGATCTAATTCAAAAACCTCCATATAGCAAGAGTAATCCATTCATCCTTTGTCCATCTCCTAACAAGGTTTCTCCTTGGATGACTTGTACACCTTTCATCCTTCATCCATCTCCCGAACCTCTATCTAGCAAAGACCCTCCCATAGCTAGCATTCCTTTCATTTTTTCTTCATCTCCCAAAGCTCCACAATTACCCAAAATTCCTCCATCAAAGAATGAGCCTAATGATGATACTTTTCCATTGACTATGTCTACCCTCAAGGGCTACCTCTAAAAGAAACCCAAGCTAACTCACATCTTGCTGCAGATTGTTTCCATGCTTCAAAGATCTTAGAACCCAAAGCTTCATGTGCCTCAATGCCTATTATACCTATTCAAGAGGATCCTACACCATTCTTCCAAACATCCCCACACATATCCAAACATCTACCTTGTCCTTAGAAGTGGCTTCATGTCAAGAGGATAATCTAAAAAGAAAAGAAACAAATATTGATAAAGATCAAGATCAAGATTATATACAAACCCCTCCCATATTTGATGAAGGTCCCATATCCCTTGAACCTTGTGATGATCCCCTTGCATCCTTTCATGTCTTTCAAGATGATATCCTTCCATTCCAAGAACAAAGTACCCTTCCAAGTTCCATATTTTCTCCATTTCCCAAGCAAGATCAAGATATCCCTTCCATAACTTCCAATGAGCATATTGAAAATCAAGAGCAAAATACCTTTGCTACACAATTCAAAGATCCTTGTCAAGATCAAAGCATCCCATCATTTCCTTGTCATATTCCTCCATGTTCACCTCAAGAAACCATCATTCTTCCAAATCCCTTGCAAGATAACAAATCCCTTCAAGCTGCAGTTGATCCTATCAAATGTGTTCCTATCAAAGCTACTCATGAGCCTATTGGTATAAAGATAAATATTAAAGATAAGAATCTTGATGATGGAGCTCCTTCCAAAGATATTGATATCCCTTTCACACCTTATATCCCTCCATTCAAATACAACCACATACCTCCACTATCCTCCAAATCCATTTTGGGTTCCTATGTCCCAAAACAAAAATCTTCATCCCTTCCATCCATACTAGGTCCATATATTCCCCCATCAACCATTCCTATCATCCCTAGCTATCCATTCACTTACCCTACCATGTATCAAGATCAACAAAGACACACATACTTGAAGAATGTCCAAACATCGATCCATATGAACCATCCATATTATTCCTATTCATCCACAATTCCTAAGTCTTTTGGAAGCAATGTTGATGTGCAACATAAAAATCATAAATCCAAGAATCCATATGTGCATAAAAATCACAATGTCCCATCTAATCGACATGTGAATGAAAAGAAAAATGAAATATCCAAAAGACCGCAAAGGTCCATCAAGCAAAAAGAAAAAAATAAAATGTGGGTTCCTAAATCCCTCATTGAAGAAATGCATTCAAAAGCATTCCAAAAGAAAGAAAAATCAAAGAATATGTGGATTCCCAAGTCATTGTTGAAATACTTGCACACAAAAGAAGAATCAAAATTGACATTCAAGCTTCCAAAGGCTTCCATTCCATCTCCTTCCAAACATCCTTCA
This sequence comes from Chamaecyparis obtusa, assembly GCA_027943335.1. Classification (NCBI taxonomy): domain Eukaryota; kingdom Viridiplantae; phylum Streptophyta; class Pinopsida; order Cupressales; family Cupressaceae; genus Chamaecyparis; species Chamaecyparis obtusa. The sequence continues at coordinate 5,650 of BSBK01015393.1, forward strand.
TCTTCTTACATCCCAAAATCCACTACCTCAAAAAAATCCTTACCTCCGTCATCTATTGTTCCTCCATCATTCCACCACTCTTCAAAGTGTGTGTGAAAGTTGATCTTGCCAACATTTCCATCTTCAACATACCTTCTTCTTATCCTCACATTCATTTTCCAATGCATACTTTCCATACTTCCATCCCTCTTATCAATACCTTTGAGCATCCTAGTCATACCCATGGTTTATTATAGCATATCTTTCAAAGGAGCATTGTCCAAAGATTCTAATGTTGGGAAAATATTAAAAAATACAAAAAAAGAAAAAAATAAAGAAAAAAAGAAAAAAATGAAAAAAGAGAAAAAGTGCCTTGGTGAAAACCTAGCAATAGGCACCTTGGTAGAAAAAATAAAAAGAAATAAATCTAGGGTGAAAACCACTTCTTGTGGTGCCTTAGACAAGTACCATGATGAAAACCTGGCAAACAGGCGTCATGCGTAATTCTTCCTTCTTGCACTCTACACTTGGGGGTAAGTTTCATCCATATTTCCATCTATCACCTTCATCTTGACAAGGTTGAACACATCCATGAGCATTGAGTATCTTAACATCCATTATCCTTTCCATCAGTTTATGTACTTGCTGCATCCATGTTACCCTATCATGATCTTGCTTATCCCAAATTCACCTTCATCATTCCATCAGCTTTTTCATAATCCCAAAACATCCCTTCATAGCCTCTATCACCTCTTTATCTTGATTGTGTTATCTTTTCCACATCTTACCCAAATTGACCCTTGGTCTTGATCAAGATGAACTTTAAAAAAAAAAATTTTTTTATCAAAAACTTCTTGACATGTCCACTCTTTTGGATCACTCCTTTTCATGGCAGCAGATCATTATCCTATACACTAGCTAGCCCTGCACAATTGGCTTTCATGGCTTATCCAAAAACATGCTTCACATTGCTATATCATTTTTTTCCGTAGCTTGGGTACTCTTGAGGAGATAGTCCTATGGGTCACATTCGCATACTTCTTCCATCATAGCCTTTCCATCTCTAATCCATCAGCTTGCAAATCCATCCTTCATGTCCTATATCTTGCTAGACATTGGGGGCAAACCAATGTGATCTTGTTTGAGAGCTGGTAAAAAGGAAAGCATAAAATACTTTGAGCTGCATCTTGCATAAACTGAGCTTCGGCAATATTTTGGAAGTTTGTCCAAGTCCAACATTTTTTCTATCCAACTGGGGCATTTGCTCTTAATCAGCGGATTTCAGCAAACAAGCATGAATTCACATGAAGCAAGGCATTAACTTCAAAAGGATTCAATAGTACAATATTTAGTCACATCAGAGAGAGAGATCAGAGTTTTAGAAGAGAGAAGAAGATTTTTGTGAACCTTTGATGGATATCATTGTTCACTAACCAAGAATTCAATTACCACAACTTGATCCATGAGCCTTCATTGACTTTATTATTCGGGATTAAAAATTGACAACACTTTAAAAAGATCAGAATACTTGGAAATACTTTTTGAAAATCATGAAACATTGCAAAACACTTGAAGCTTTCTTTTGATGATATTTACTTACATTGATTTTTATCCCATCTTTTTAGCTAATCGATGATGTTTCGACTAGATTGGCAATGATGGAGACATGATATTTTTCTTGCCTTTGAGTGACTGTCTTGAGGGATATCCAACAACTTATGTGAATTCATCTAACGACATGGTCATCAAAGAACCATCGAGGACTTTCATATAGGGTGGAAGGTTGACCTTTGCTTGTTTATGCAACATTGAATTCGTTGAAACTGGTATTCATACTCTCATAGTTGGTTTATTCGACTAGTGTGGGTTGTACTAGTTCAAAAAGGAGGTTACCAAATGTGATAAAAAGTGGTATTCATATCATCATGTCAGTGGGCAGTGGTGATTGTACTTGCTTTCCCGGTCCCAAAGTGCTCAATGATGAAAATTTATCCTCAAGGCATTTATTTGCTAAAAGCTAGTGACACTTAGCTGCATTGCATTGCATTATCATGGAAGGTTAATTGCATTATCATGTTAGATTAATTGCATGTGCATTTGTTTGTAGTATTTTTCCAAAGGACAAGGGGGTTCATTCAATTGAAATCTTGATCAATCATAAAATGGGTCATTCAATCAAGAATCAAGAAAAGTCCATAACTCATAAGTGTCCATAATATCAAAGATCCATGAACTTTGTCTAATCAAAGATACAATGTCATCAAAATGATACATCCAAGTCCTGATCAATAACTGAAATATCATGATACAATATCAACAAACTGAAAGAGCTCCATAATCAATCATCTCAATAACCTATACTCTAGCTGGGTCAAACCCATGACTAAAATCCAAATATCCAAGAAGCTAAGGTCCGTATATATATCATTTACGAAAATGTGCCTGTTTGGAAAATCAAGGAAATCATATCAATATTCTATATCAGTGAGTCATCTTACGTCAATCAATCCTATCAAAGTATCAAGCAATCACACCCAGTACCATTTGTTCGTGTCTCTGTGTCCTGAGAACGAAGCAGCAGTATCAAATCATATCGGTTTTCACACTGATTGATTTATCCTATCAACTGTATCAGTTTTCACACTGATCAGTTATCCTATCAAAACTATCCTATCAGATTGACAAATCACATTCATTGGTACCATTATCCTGTTATCATAATCACTTGTTTTGCTTAACTACAACAGACCTATCTATCTTGGATATGCAAAATTGCAAGTTATGGCATATCATTAATTTTTTTTCAGAAATGAAAACATATTGGACCAATCAATTAAAATCTTTCAAATCAATGACTCAATATGTTTTATTTCTGAGGGGGCATCAGAGTATCAAATGGGCATCACATCAAAAACATTTATCAGTGAGGTGTATCATATCAGTATCATATCAAGTTATCATATCATATCATATCAAGATATCATATCAGTTTCATATCAGCAATCAGTGAACCCAGGACCTATCATCAAACTAGGACCCATATCAGGACCCATATCATATCAGAGGCATTAGAATCATATCAGCACCATCATCAGAGGCACATCATCATCATTAGGAAGTACATCAATCAGAATGATTAGAGGCATATCAGAACCAAGGACCTGAATCAGATCATCATACTAAGGGAATCTTTGAATCGGTGTTCTTCGTACATCGACTCAAAGAGGGGCATTTGTAGACACGGAAAATTGGCAAAGGCTTAAATCAATCAAAAAGGTGCAATCAAATCATCAAAATAGCACTAAAAATCGATAAATGGAACAAAGGCAATTCAAATCAAAGAAAAATTCAATTAAATGATTAAATGATTAAATAAAGCTTGAAAAGGGGAAAAACACTAAGAAATTGATTAAATTCAATTAATGACATAGTTGTTGAAAGCAAAAATCAAAATGAACCTCTTACCCTTCATGGCTAAATTTAATTACTTTAATTAATTAATAAATATGAATTCTCTCAACAAAGGAAAAAGGAGACAAAATGGACACAAATCACTCACTTTTGTTGAAATGGTCCAGCCTTTTGAAACCATTTAAATGTTTGTCCCCCAATTTAGGGACAAAGCAAAGCCAATTGACCTTACCCAAGCATAACCATGGTTATCTCACTCTACCCCCCTACCCTTGGGAAAATCTTATAAATAGAAGGCATTTTGAGGCATTATTAATCCACTCCATATCTTTGAATTGCAGCAAAGCTCTTGCAATTTGCATCCACACCACTCACTTAGCATTTTCATTGATATTTTAGCTTAAATTGTTGATCATTTTAGAGATTTTCTTATCAAATAGAGCTAGAATTTGATAATTAGATCTATTTTGCATATCATTCTTAGTTCAATTCTCATAATTAGAGTGTCACTAGTGAGGATTTGCAGCTGAGAGCCTCATTTACCACTTCAATTTAGAGAACCATGAGATATTTAGATTAATTGTGCATTATTTAGATTAGTTTGCTTTGAATAGTGTAAATTCTCTTTAAATCTTGTTATTTCATGAAGGTGTAAATCACTCACACACATGTATATATATAGATATATGTGTATATATATATATATATATATATATATATATATATATATATATATATATATATATATATATATATATATATACATACATACATACATACATACATACATATCTATACATACATATATATATATATATATATATATATATATATATATATATATATATATATTATATATATATATATATATATATATCTATACATACATACATACATACATACATACATACATACATATATATATATATATATATATATATATATATATATATATATATATATATATATATATATATATATATATATATATATATATATATATATATATATATATATATATACACAAAAGAAAATCCCCCCCTAACAAAGATAAAAAAACTTGGCGAATATTTCCTTTTCCAAAATATAAAAAAATATACGTATATATATATATATATATATATATAAGAAAATGAAATATTCGCCAAGTTTTTTTATCTTTTGTAAGAGGGGGGTTTCTTAAAGATTACTCTACTCTAGGTGGACCAAATGATTGAGCCTTGCATGGAGATTTTGGACCTTTTTTTATCAGTGTTGCTACTATTAGCACATTTTTCTGCATGCAAGGTAAGCCCCTTCTCCTCAGGGAGGGCATTTTGTCGATCCATATTTTAGAGAGAATCTAAAATGGAGGACCGGGAGGAGTGCCCTCGCAAATGTCAAAGATGGGTTGTTTCTGAAAAGGACGGTGAGGGCGTTTATCTATGAATCCAAACTTAACATTTTGAGATGCAGCAACTCTATTGGTGTGGTTCCTATCCAACAAGTGATGCATAGTTTTGAATTTTTTTTTTCCCGCCCAAACCCTTTTTGAAATTTTGCTGCAAGTTGCGATCTAGAAAGTATTGTCTGCATTGGGCGATCATCCTCTTTTTTCTTGGATGTTTCATCTACTTCAAATGAGCATATTCTGAGCCATACCTCATAATTATCCACTGTGGATAATGGTTTGAGAGCCAAGATGTCTGAGAGCTTCCGTGTAGATATTGTCAGTCTATGTTGAACATGGAATCTAGGGTTTACAAAAAAGGGCTTAGCTGGTTGGACCACAACTTTACCCCGAAAGATAGACTTGAAATCCTTAATGTGGCACTGGTCTAAGTATTCTTTGGGATAATTTTTATCCACAAAGGGGAAACTCTGGAAACTAAAACCTTTATGTGTATGCGTTGCAAGTTGAATAATGGGCATTCTTGAGAAGATGTGGGAAAGATCATCATGTGAAAAATGATGAAAATATGGCTGATGATGACCTAACAATTATAGTTTGGAGGGATCTATATGAGTAAGAGAACACCCCCCTAAACTTGCCCCACCTACAATAGTCTTCCATGAGTGGACTCACCCATTGTGCCTACTCGAACTGCTCCTATCGCTCCTGCTTGAGCTGCTCGTGTCAATGTTGCTCTTGATGCTACTCTTGACGCTTCCATTCTCCTTCCCTATTGCCTTGTTGATCATTGTATGGCACCTGTTTAATTCAAAGATTAATAAGAATAGGAGTTATTGAAACATCACTTTTCTAAAATAATTTTATTTATTTGTTAATTAGATATTTCCAACTCGAAAGGTTAAAGCACTTATCTAATGAATCTAGCTAGACCATATGTTTGAAAAAAATTACTTCTTAGTTAGAAATATTCAAATTCACTTATGTTGATAAGTTAGCCTGAAACGTGACACAACTTTGTGCTTTTACCCGATAACATTAATTCAGCTTAATTTTTAAATTGTTTCATGCATAATTATATGGAAATCTATTAGTTCATCTTTTATTAGTAAATTTTGTATTAACAATGAGCCTCTTTGTATTTAGAGTGAGCCTCTTTGTATAGGAAGATATCCATATTCATTTTTAACATTAGTTAGTTTGACTGGAAGTTAGCAAAATAGTAGTGAGAAAACTACAAGTGATCCTTTGCAAAAATCATCTTAACTAGTGTCACATTAACTTGTGTCACCTTGACTTGTGTTTCAATTCATGAGAATTATTTTCTTTATTGTTTTTTGAATTTGGATTTCCACATAAATCTTGGTGCTCCATGTGTTGGTATTTTGATGATTTCATGTTTACATCTATTACAAATATTTGATATGGTTAACCAATAGATTAGATGCTGATATTATTATTGTAAATAAGTTTTCCAACAATGTAAAAGTTTTATAAAGTGTGTGGGAATAACTAATTCACCTCATCTCCTCTTAGTTATTCATCATGCTCAGCACAACCTTATGATGTTTATAAGTGAAGTACATACTTGTTTGGTTAGTATCCTTTCTTATTCCTTATCAGCTGTCATTTTTTATAATTAATAATTGAGATATAAGAGTAGTCCCTTATTTTGTGTTATGTTTTTATGATTTCTTGATAGTTTTAGGATTTTTTTATATTTCATTCTTATGCTTGGTGGAAAGACATTATAGTTGAATCTCATTTTTAAGTTTGTTTTTTGGATGAATTATCTGATATTGGTGACTTGTGAAGACCTACTTGTTACTATTTGTATTATACTTTGGGAATAGATTCATAAATACATGATTATGAAAGGTACATGCTTTATGATTTCTTATTTGAACCTTATGGTAACGATATCTATTTACATTAAGGAGGAGTAGCTCTCAATAGGGGACATGGCCCTAAAGTGGCCACACTAGGGTAACCCATTGAACAATTTGTAATCAACTGATAACCTAATAAATGAACTAGGGGAAACATAATTAAACTGACAATTATGACACCTCACCCATGTCTTGGGTGCTATTATAGGCTAAGGATGTGAGTGGGAGAAGATGTTTTTTGAGATTAGCATAATTGAAATTCATTGTCTTCATGAAAGGACTATTCGGTTACACTCAACTCTCACTTGGGGGCTAGAGTCCAAAGTGACTAGACCAAGGTAACCCAAGAGTATTGAGGGATAAGGACCTGAGGGACTAGAATGGGGTAGCTTAAGGTAGAGGCTATATAATGATAGTCTTCCCTTCTTGTGCTCTAGTATCCTATCTTGATAGGGTTGTGACAAGAGGTCCTTTTTGGTCCATGCCACACTTCATTTTTATCTTATATGTGATTTATACTTGTGGATATCTTATGTTTTTTGGAAATTAATTTTCTATAGTATATCCTTAACCATGGTTTCATCTCTATTTCACCAAGTGGGTGGTAGTTGATTGTGAAACTATCTAGGGAACCTACCTTAGAAAAGGTTTTGTACCTACTTATGTATTTCTAACAAATGATATATTTTATACCCTTATTATTGTGAACCTAGTACATTGTCTTTCTAGATGGAAGAGTCAAACTAAGAAGTCTTTACACATGAATGTAGGAAATGCCATCAGTGATGAGCCTTTGAGACTTAGGTATAGCCCTTATGGTTTGTCTTTAAAGATTTAAGTTGTCTTATTTTGCTTGTTGTTGTTAAAATGTGGATAAACATAATACTTACATATATAACTCTTAAGTGGATTTTATATCATGCTCCTTAGTTGTATGGCCATTTTAATAGTTATAGCTAAAATATGGTAGAGGGACAAGAAAGGAAAGCTTAGGTATGCAGTGATATATGTATGTTTCTCATGTAAAGAATTAAGCTCCCTTTTGAATGGGTCATTGTATGTTTTATCTTATTTCTGGTTGAAATGATATCATAGGAACCTTTGGTTTTATACTTAAAATGAAATTAGTAGAAAATGATAAATGTTAATTACATTATGTAATATTATATTTACTTATACAATTGAGGTGTTTTGGCTTATGATTATGATGTATTTATTAGTAGTGATGCTAGGGAACTTATGGAGGATGTGGTTCTTAATGAATGTATGTATTTTATACTTGTTTTTTGTATTAATTAATTATATGATGTGTTTGATGATAGATTGTATTAATATATATTTTTAAAAATATTGTTATGTTATTTAAGTGATTAATAGTTATTCCAAAAGGTTTCCTTTGTAGGGCATTACATACTCTAATGGAAATGTAGTAAATAAAATAGTAGAAACAACCTTTATTATTAGTCCTACCATCCCTAAAGAAGAGGTTGTTATATCAAGAGGGGAAATACCTACTTATCTTCTCTCCTTCTAACTATGTCCTGGCCAGCTTAACACAAAATATAGTAGAATGTCGGTGGTATCCATATATGAACATAGTGACGCAATGTCATAAACAATTAAAATGTCCATTAGGGATTTTGTTAAATTTATCAAAATTGATTCCTTCTCTTAACTATCTTTTTATTATCAATTCAATGGGAAGCAATGTATGAAGAATTGTGTACAACAAGGTGATAATATATTTTATGTCCAAGATGTCAAATAAATGTACCTGAATCGTTCTATAAATATTCATTGCAATGAAAACTTCAAGATCATACATGAATTCTTTGGGCTGTCCATTTTAACGAGGTTACAATGCATGTTTATTGCAACTACCTATAAAGTTTATTTAGATGCTCAAATATAAGGGTGGTTTAGATAAAATCATAAATGCTATTACTTGTACTTACTATATGTTCACCATTTTTATTACATTTGAAATTTACAATTCCCAAAAAAGGTTAAAAGAAACTAAAACCAAAGGTACAAAATTATATTTGACAATGAGTCTGAGTTATTTCTTAAAGAGATCACTTGATTGAGATGTGCTACTTAACTTAATTTTTTTCTCAGAGGCTTCCAAATGACATACCTTTGACAAGTTAAATATGCATTGACTAGATGCTCTACGTTTTACATGTTTTAAAGATAAAATTGGGTTTTGATCAATTCCAACTACGATCTTTAGAAATATAATTCTAAATTTTTAATAATATCTTCCAAATTTAGAAACCTCTCAAATTTATCTCTTTTTCTATTGACTCTTTTAGTTGGATTAAATTCTATGCATTTATTACAAGCTTTATATTTTTTGTTATAGGTACTTGATGGCTTTACATTTGTCATAGGATTGATTAGACATTTATGCATCAACCATGTATTATGGTTTTTGTATAATTTACAAACATAATTAGCCAAAAAGTTATACATTTTTCAAAAGCTTAGTTAGAAACATATGGATAAACTATTTATTGTGGTTACATATGGTTTGATGTTTGTAGTTAATGATTGCACATTTTTCATAGGCTTCATTAGCTACATATGGATGAACTATTTGTTGTGGTTTTTGTATGCTTTATAAATATAATTTTCTTTGGATCACTAACAATTTTGATTCTCAAAACTATACTATATTTTTTGCTACTAGGGTAGCAATTTTGGAAGCCTTTAACAATTGCCTTTTTTCAATTCTCTCTATTAGTAGGATTTTTTTAGAAATGTTTGGTTGAATTATAATGTGATTTTTAGAAATATTATATTAAATGAGATAATGCTTTTTTAATAACCTAATCTATTGGTTATTGGGTGTTGAGCTTATAATATAAATTCCTAGAAAAAAAACATAACAGTTCTTTCTATGTTCCTACCTTTATAAGTTCTACAAATTAATGTAGGTTCATTGTATAATGAGATGGTCCATTCATAATGAATCTCATCGATATTGATTATTCCTACAAGTTTTAGAAAATAATTATATTTTTTTAGCATATTGATTTGGGCTAAAATCAATATTTGGGTCTTCACTAAGAGATTAATATTATAATATCCCAAGATTAAAAACTACTATTTAAGTTTCTAATAGACATTAACATTCAATTTAAAAATCTATTGAAAACCATCATTGTGTGTGTGTGTGTGTGTGCATATATTGCACCTTTTTCCTCTTTTATTATCCATTATATTAATAGGTTTGTGTTTCCTATACCATTTGAATGGTGTTCACCTCAAATGAACACACACACACACACACACACACACACACACACACATATATATATATATATATATATATATATATTGACACAAGAGAGGGGAGGTTGAGGGGCCAAAGGTACACCCTAATCCAAATCTACCTTACAGAGATCACACATGGAACCAACAACACACAAAGTGAGAGAGAGCATGCAGATCAAATCCTTATATTTCATCAAATAGATTCATACATGTTGGGTTGTAAGGCCTTCCCAGTTAGGGCCAGATATTAGAATTCAATTATAATAGTCCTCCAACATGCAAGGATTGAGAAATCTTCTAACTCCTATTTGCTACCAAAACTCACTCCTAAACTACAACCATCAATGATGCAGGAGCATCCTGGGTGTAAGAGCAATCTTGCATAACCCAAAAATATTTTTGTTTTTATTTTTCAATAAGGGCTACTTTGTGCAGAGCTACTATTTATGGAAAGTTACTATTTTTGGTAATTTTTGTATGTGCTCAGAATGATCTAATTTCTTTCTTGGAGGTTCATTTTGGTCATATAAGTCTGCCAGTAAAGTTTCGTTTCCAGATCAAGTGTATGTTGGAAGATATTGAAGATTTTCGGTATTGGCAGCAGGGTACAGAAACTTTGGACTCAGTTTTGAAGGCTTTAGAGGCCCCGGATGAGGTCAAAAATTTGGGTGACGAGCGCTTGCGCCAATCTAGCCTGTAGAGCGCTTCATGGCATTTCTGAAATGGGGTTATAATAGCCGATCGGGTCAACTGGTGATGACTTATGGTCTTCGGAAGTTGGACCACCTGAAATGGCAAAAAATAATTTTCTTCAAAATTTATGTTCGGGTTTCAAAGGTTATCTTGAGCCGACTATGATGTAATAAAATGTAAAATAAAATAATTCTAAGTTTGGTCGGCCTTATTGGCTAAAATTATGGAACCTTCCCAGGCGGTGGAAAATTGCCTATATAAGGAAGGCTGTATTATTGTCTTAGGCAGTTCAGAATAGTTCTGGGTAGTAGATCTGGGTAATAGTTCGGGGCTTTGTCCCACAGAATATTGTAAGGGAATACCCATGTGGCTTTTCATATTGTAATTCTGAAAGTTTGTAATTCCACATTTATGGAGATAATAAGAAGCCAATTTTCTGTTCTTGCATATTGTTGTTGTTTCTCTATTTCTGTTATGTGTTTGTGGTACTAAGGGGAGCACCCTTCATCAAGTGGTATCAGAGCAGGAGTTCTTGAGTGTGTAAACAGATCACCGACTGTGAGGCAGTTTGCACCAGGACCGTGGCTAGGGTTTCAGCGCGCATCGTGAAAATGCCTCCACGACGAGAACGTGGTGGAAGAGTTGGTGCTGTGACACCTGAGGTTAGAGAGCTGCAGAGACAAGTGCAAGCATTGCAAGAAGAGATTCGTAGAGGAATGAATCTTAATGTCAGAGATGAAAGTGAGGATGAAGCCAAAGAAGAATATCAAGAAGGAGAAGTTGAAATTGTGAACCAGGAGGAAGAAAGACTTTTTCGAGCGATTTCCAAGATTGGGAAAAGACCTAAGATTGAGGTTCCTACATTTTCTGGAAATCTTAACCCAGAGGAATTGATCGACTGGATCAATGAATGTGATGAATATTTTGAGTATGAAGATGTTGACGATCCTGATAGTGTCAAATTTGTGAAGGCTAGATTGAAAGGTCATGCGAAGATCTGGTGGCAAGAAATTCAGTTCGAGCGAAATAGAAGAGGGAAAGATAAAATCACAAGATGGGATCGGATGGTGGACAAATTGAAGCGACAGTTCATTCCTGTTGATTATGAGCTTGACCTACTAAAAAAAATGCAGAGTTTGAAGCAAGCAGGAAGATCTGTTCAGGAGTATACAGAGGAGTTGTATCGACTTCTCATCAGAACAGGCCATGCAGAAGCTGATAAGGAGTAAGTTGTCCGATACCTTAATGGGTTAAGGCCAAGCATCCAGGAGGAGCTAAATCTGGTTCGAATGAACAGTATTGAAGAGGCATACCAGTTTGCCCTAAAAGTAGAGGAAAAGCTGAACAAGAAGTTTGAGAGCAGACAAAATGGAAGAGGTCGCGGTGGACGATCTGGTGGATGATCATATGGTGGCCGAAATGAAGATCCGAAAAAGAAGGATGAGGCTAGTAGCAGTCAGAATCAGCGAGGAAATAATTCCAATTGCTTCCAGGATCAGAATAATAGAGATCAAAGAGGGAGAGGAAGAGGACAAGGATCTGGAAGAGGTGGCTTCCGTGGAACATGTTTTCACTGTGGAGAAGAAGGTCACAGGGCATTTGAATGTCCTCAGCACCAAGGCAGAATAGACAGGAGAAATGAAGGCCAGGCCAGAGTTGCACATGTAGATGAAGATGCCAGATCATCAAATTCTGAAGATGCGGAAAGAGGAGAAACGTTGATTAACAGAAGAGTCCTGTTGAGTGGTGAGAATGAACCTGAGCAAAGGAGGAGCCTGTTTCGCACCAGGTGCAAGTGTGAAGGTAAATTTTGTGATGTGATTATTGATAGTGGAAGCACTGACAATTTGGTGTCAGAAGAGATGGTGACAAAGTTGAAGCTCAAGAGACAGAAACACCCACATCCATATCGGATTGCCTGGGTGCAGGATGACCACAAGGTCATGGTCAATGAACAATGCCTGGTGAAGTTCAAGATTGGCGGATACCAAGATGAGGTATTGTGTGATATCATATCTATGGATGCATGTCATGTGTTGTTGAGTAGACCATGGCAGTTTGACAGATGTGCTGTACATGATGGTCGTGCGAATACCTATTCCCTGACAAAGGATGGAGTGCGACATAAGCTAAAACCATTGAAGGAGACTGAAGAAAAGGTATGTGGTAATGCAAGGATAACTTTTTTTGATGGAAGAAATTTCTTAGATGGTATGAGGCATGAGCATGTATGTTTTGCTTTAATTCCAAAAGCTGGTAAAGAGGAAGTAGAAGATGTTCCTGTAGAAGTTGCAGATTTGTTGAATGAGTTTCAGGATATTGTATCCGATAACGTGCCTGATGGATTACCACCAGTCAGGAAGATCAGTCATCAGATGGACTTGATCCCAGGAGTGAGTTTGCCGAATAAGGCAGCACACAGAATGACACCTGCAGAAAGTGAGGAGTTGAACAGACAAGTACATGAACTGTTACAGAAAGGACTGATCCGTGAGAGTCTGAGTCCCTGTGCTGTACCAGTGGTATTAGCACCAAAGAAGAATGGAGAATGGAGGATGTGTACGGATTCTAGGGCAATAAACAAGATCACAATCAAGTACAGGTTTCCATTGCCACGAATGGATGATATTATGGACTATTTGAGTGGAGCTGTGTATTTCTCAAAGATAGATCTGAAGAGTGGATATCACCAGATTCGGATCAGAGAAGGAGATGAATGGAAGACTGCCTTCAAGACAAAGGAAGGACTGTATGAGTGGTTAGTCATGCCTTTTGGGCTAACCAATGCACCGAGCACTTTCATGCGGCTCATGAACGAGGTTCTGAAAGAATTTCTGGGTAAGTTTGTCATTGTTTACCTAGATGATATTTTGATCTTTAGTAAGACATTGGATGAGCATATGATGCATATTTGTATGGTATTTGAGAAGTTGTGAAAAGAGAAATTGTTGATTAATTTCAAGAAGTGCAGTTTTGTGAAGAAAGAGTTAGTGTATTTGGGATTTGTAGTTTCAGGAGAAGGTCTAAAAATGGACCCAGAGAAGGTACAGGCTATCCTTGAATGGCCTACTCCAAGGAGTGCTACTGAGGTAAGATCTTTTCATGGTTTGGCTAGCTTTTACAGAAAGTTTATCAAAAAATTTAGCAGTATTTGTGGACCCTTGACTGAAACAATGAGAGGGGATAGAAAACAGTTTAAGTGGACTAATGGGGCAGAAAAGAGTTTTCAATTGTTGAAACAAAAAGTTACAGAACAACCTGTTTTAGCACTTCCAGATTTCAATAAGGTGTTTCAAGTAGATTGTGATGCTAGTGGTACTGCAATAGGAGCTGTTATGATCCAAGAAGGTAAACCTGTTGCTTATTTCAGTGAGAAGTTAAATGATGCCAAGAGGAAATATTCTGTTTATGATCAGGAATTTTATGCTATAGTTCAGGCATTAAAGAAGTGGAGACATTATCTACTTCCTAAGGAGTTTGTTTTGTATACTGATCATCAAGCTTTGCAATATTTGAATAGTCAAGGAAAGTTGAATCAGAGGCATTTGAAATGGGTTGAGTTTTTGCAGAGTTATACATTTGTTTTGAAACACAGGAGTGGAAAGTCTAATAGGGTTGCAGATGCTCTTAGCAGAAGGCAACTATTGCTGACAGAGATGCAGATTGAGGTGGTTGGGTTCAAGGAACTCAAGAATTTGTATTCAGAAGATCTTGATTTTGGTGAAGCTTGGAAAGCTTGTACAGAACCTGTTACTCTAGACAAGACAAAATGGTTGGATTTCATCATCCAGGATGATATGCTATTCAGAGGGAGTCAGTTGTGCATTCCACAAAGTTCTATGAGGGAGAATCTCATCAAGGAGAAGCATAGCGGAGGATTGGCTGGACATTTTGGTCGTGACAAAACCCTTGCTTTGGTTGGTGAGAATTATTATTGGCCACAATTGCAGCAAGATGTGAAAAAGTTTGTACAGAGTTGCAGAGTATGTCAGATGGCGAAAGGAGTGAAGCAGAATACAGGATTGTATCAGCCATTACCTGTACCAGAGAAGCCTTGGGAGGATATCAGCATGGACTTTGTTCTTGGTTTACCGAGGACTCAGCGGGGGCATGATTCAATTTTTGTGGTGGTTGACAGATTTTCAAAGATGGCACATTTCATTCCCTGCAAGAAGACTAATGATGTCGTTCATGTAGCAGAATTGTTTTTCAGAGAAGTAGTGAGACTTCATGGTTTGCCAAAGACCATAGTTTCAGATTGGGACACTAAGTTTGTTGGATATTTTTGGCGTACATTATGGAAGAAGTTAAAGACAGATTTGAAGTTCAGTTCATCACATCATCCACAGACTGATGGACAGACAGAGGTGGTGAATAGGAGTTTGGGAAATTTGCTGAGATGTTTGGTTGGAGATAAGCCAACAGGATGGGATTTGATTTTACCACAGGCGGAATTTGCATACAACAATTATGTCAATACAAGCACTGGTAAATCACCATTCCAAATTGTATATGGAAGCAGTCCAAGAAATGCATCTGAATTGAGAAAGATAGACAAAGGAGAAATAAGTAGTGCTGAAGCTGAGGATTTTGCAGAACACTTGAAGAACATCCATGAGGAGGTGAGGAAGCATATTAACAAGATGAACACACAGTATAAGGCTAAGGCAGATGAGAAAAGGAGGTATAAGGAATTTCAGGTTGGTGATGAAGTTATGGTTCATTTGCGGAAGGAGCGGTTTCCAGTTGGTACATATAACAAGCTGAAAATGAAAAAGTTTGGGCCATGTAGGATACTGAAGAAACATGATTCAGGAAACGCATATGAGGTAGAATTGCCTACTAAGCTAAATATTTCACCAGTGTTTAACATTTCAGATCTAACAGAGTATCATGAAGGAGGTGTTGAAGATGAGATCACTACAACACAATGGAGTATTCCAGCAACTAGTTCAGACACTAAGGAGATCGAAGATATACTGGATAGTCATGTTGGCAGAAGCACAAGGAATAGGACATATGAAGAATATCTGGTCAAGTGGAAAGGATGACCTGTTGAAGATTCATCATGGCTGACAAAGGAGGAGGTTAGCCGTCTTAGTTTTCCTCTGCACACCTGAGTCGTGACAGGGTCACTTCTCAAATTACCCTGGGTGTCTGATGCAGGAGCATCCTGGGTGTAAGAGCAATCTTGCATCACCCAAAAATATTTTTGTTTTTATTTTTCAATAAGGGCTACTTTGTGCAGAGCTACTATTTATGGAAAGTTACTATTTTTGGTAATTTTCGTATGTGCTCAGAATGATCTAATTTCTTTCTTGGAGGTTCATTTTGGTCATATAAGTCTGCCAGTAAAGTTTCATTTCCAGATCAATTGTATGTTGGAAGATATTGAAGATTTTCGGTATTGGCAGCAGGGTACAGAAACTTTGTGTAGTACCCCTCGCATTTTACTTTTGCTGATACTATGTTTAGTTTGACACCGTTTTATTTTGGTTGCTTAGATCAGACATATATTACATGTTATATTTATATTTTGGTGTGTGATTAAACAGTTATAGTTTGGATGTTAATTGTCATGTTGAACCTGAAACAAAACTTTACGTAATGGTTTAATCTAGTAATGATGGATTTTATATGATATTTTAAATGCATGTATAAATTGAAGTAATTAGATGATGATTATATTTGGTACTTACCCCATACCCACATGTGTATGGTATCATGTTTGTTATCATATATGTTTTCTTTTCTGTTGACATGCATGTATGGTAGAGGAGGAGGCGCAGTTACCTGCATTTAGTCGGGTCCACACGTCCTAGCCATCCCTACCATTGTCTGATAGTATGTTATATTTGCACATGTACATGCAATGGTTCTTATGCAGGTTGCAGGTACCGGGCATCGACTTCCCTGGCTTGACAGGATGAGCGTGCCATTATTATGTCTCAATGGCGGAGAAGGGGAGTTAGCACTCAGGCCAATTCCCTAACCTAACCTAACCATCCTAAAATCACGGATGAGACCTTACTTGACTCACCTAAATTGAATTCGTCCTGGTAGAACGAATCCGATATATGTTTCCCGGCTGAGCATGATATTGTCTTAGGTTTTGTTTCATGTCGGTGTTGCATTTTTTACCTTGTGGATCTCATGTCTGATCTCTGATAGTTATTGAAATTATGTTGACACATTGGTAAATATTATGTTATTAGTATGATATAACATAATTAGTTATATATGCTTTCTCTAAGTCTCTTATAATAATAATATTATAAATGGTATATATATTAAGTTTATATGTATGACTATATGTTTATATAGATAGAGCTTATTATATAATCTTGAATATTGAGTGTTATAACTTAATGCAAATGATAAATTAAAAATAAAAGAAAAAGAAATTCTACAATTTTAAATTGTCTCATTTTAGGTAGTTGACTTGAATAGTAGGGGGAAAATAATAAAATATTTCTTCCCTACTTTCCAAGCCAATTTAGAGGCAAAAGAGAGAGACTTCTCACTACTTTTTGATATGCAAAAATTTAGAGGAGAGAATGGAGAGAGAGATGAAGGGTTGAGGAAGAGAAGAGAGGAAGAATAGAAGGCAATTTGGGAGCTGATTTGGAAGCTTGTGGATTGGAGAGGTATTCTCGGCTAGACTTCATCAGCCTGCTTGTCGAACCAGGTAGGATTTGAGTTCTTTAATATATTCTAAATTAGATTCTAATCTTTCCATCAAATGAGAGCATACACTTATCTCCTCAAAATGATGAGTGAAGCAATAGCTCAGTGAGAATTTAGTTTGCAATGTAGAATTTTAAAATCACAAACATACAATCCTTCTCAAACTCAGTCATTAGTGAATTCATTTTGGAAAAGAAAAGAACTTGTTATCTCATATCACAATGGAGCTTGGTTATGTTTTGATTCAATGTTTTCCACATTATCTATTTAATAGATCACATAATTATTCTAAAAATTGAAGAAACTAATGTATCTTCTTGACAATCAAATTTGGAAATAAAAATCATCAATTTCATGGTATAGCATATTAAACTAAGTTTTGGAGGAGAGACAAATACAAATAAACTAAGTTTTTGAAACCAAATACACACTTCCAACTTGCTGGAAAATGTATGAGGAAAAACATTTCCTTTCATTCAAAAAAACACAGTCATTATTTTATTATTTGTTGCCACCTATCTCCATGAAATGTATATTATATAATTTCAAAATATTAAAAACTTAACTTGGCATCCACATGCCCCAAGGGAAAGAGTCAAATCCTAAGCTAAGATGTTTGGAGGCCCCACTCCAAACCTACGTTCAAGACAAGGCTTGAATGAGTAAATTTTCAAACTCTAAGCATTCCTCATTAAGAAGAGAAAGATTGAGGGGGGGGGACAAAAAGATTTGGTCCCACTTCCAACACAATAACCCATGTCTTTAGAGGTACGCCAACATGGAAGGGCAAGAGTAAACAAGTTAAAAAAAAAGAATTTGGAGGTGAATGCCTAGACCCACGTGCATGGTGGGGGAAAATTTTCAACAAAGTTTTAAATGCTCTTCCAAAGACCTACGCCTAGGAAAGAGGGAAGACAAGGAAAGGTAGTGGGAAGTGGGTCCCACTCCTTTCCCATGTCATATCATAAAAGGGTAATTTCATTAAATTGTTTTGTGTTTAATTTCAAAGTATGGGCAAGGCTACGTGGGTTTTGATGAAGACATAAAGGGAAGGCATTAAGTGAAGGGGCTTTGATGATGTGTCAGCCCCAAGTACACACTTGACCCAATAAAAAGGTTTGAAAACTTTATGCAAGACAAGACCTCCTTTCACATGTGCTAGTTTAGGGAAAGTATTTAATAAGGTAAGGGGGATATATTTCAAGGTTAATTTATTTGTTTATTGCTTGTTGAGGTGGCTGGATTTAAAAGCTATTAGAGCCTATTTGAATGTGAGTAGATACTTTATTAAAAGCTAGTCTAGGATTTAGTGGAATAGAAATCTTATATGTTTAAAATTTATGTATGTTTTATTTAAAATTGAGTAATGAATTTATATTTTGTGATTTTAATTAATTAACACATTAGTAATTATAATTAATATTCCATTGTAACATTGGGAGTAAAGTATGTCTATAATTTTTAATGGTTATAATGTAATCTTTTAATTAGATAATGAACGTACTCTATAATCAATATTTATAGATAATAGGGAGATATTAGTAAATGTTATCTTATTGTGTTTTCGATGTTCTCTTATTGTGTAATTGTACGAACATGTGAATTATATTATTGGTGTAGTCGATCTGCATATGGGTTAGATGACCAATTAGGGGGTAAAATCTAGAGGTCGGGTACTTGTTGTGGTTATCAGTTATCTATTTGATGATTGTATTTACGATGCTATGTGGATGCTATCTTCATTTGCTTGTTTTGGATTAGGGTCAATGTGAGACCTTGATGGGTGGTCAAATCGATCCCTGTTAGTATCTTCCTCCTGGTGGATTAAAATGTGAATTAGTGGCCAAGTGGTTTTATGCCTTGAATGGGATTATGATTGGTCCTTGTTTATCTGTTTACTTGGAATTATTATGATAAATGTGGCCACGAACCAGGATGGGTGTTGTTGTGAAACTAGGGTAGGTTATCTAGATGTGATGTAGGGGGTGGCTTGCAATGGATCGCCGAGGCCCACAAGTGGCTGACGGATCATCCATTGTCAAGTTTCTTAATTCCAGTGATAACATTATAAAAAAATTGATCTAGTTAGGAGAACATTAAAAAGATAATTTAAGATACCTCGCCCATGCCTTGAGTGCTAGTTAAGACTAAGGATGGATGCGGGAAGATGCTAGATGCATCATCGATATACTTGTCTTCATGAGAGATATCGATGCCACATATGATCACTTGAGTGCCGTCGGTTCAGTGAGGAACCTTCAGGACTAAACTCAAGGGTGGATCTACGTGATGACACCTTCCTACTCACACCGTAGATATCCTACGTAGGTCAGTGCCTCTGGTAACCTATATACCCTCTTGTTCTAGAGATATCTTCCT
This sequence comes from Chamaecyparis obtusa, assembly GCA_027943335.1. Lineage (NCBI taxonomy): Eukaryota > Viridiplantae > Streptophyta > Pinopsida > Cupressales > Cupressaceae > Chamaecyparis > Chamaecyparis obtusa. The sequence goes on from BSBK01015393.1 coordinate 25,357, forward strand.
AGGTGATACTTGTGGATTGGTCCTTAGTGTGTGTGTGGGCCTGGTGATTATCTCCCTAGCACGGTGGGGTGGACCTCTGGGTTCCACATGGTCGGGAGGTAGTGTACTCCTCCATTGAGACTCTTGCGGATTATCCTTTTCACCTGATTGAACACTTGGATCAGTCTATCACATTTGTTGCAGATTTATGTACCCAGTTGTTAGAAGATATTATCTTGTACTTGTAAGAGGTTTCATTTGATTAGTAATGATCCCTACGTGGATCCGTGATGTATTTTGATACTTGTAATTGTATTAAATATCACCGCATACCCTACGACATGTGTAGCGGATGTAGGTGATCATGTGTTGTAATGTAATATTGATTTAAGTGATGTATTTAATTCTACTATGTACTTAAAAGTTCTTTAACATTCGATCATGTTAGCGTAGTGTTAGTTAGACAATGTAATTCTACGTCAGGGACCCTTGGGAATAAAACATATGAAGTGTTCATTTAAACTGATGTTTGTAGAACAATGTGATGCTTTATTCAATGTGCTTGTTAACATTAGTAAACAAAAAAAAATGTTGCATAACTTAGTATAATTTTAGTGTAATTCTCTTGGGTCTCCTGGCGGGGCATTACAATTGGTATTAGAGCGCGAGTTCTACACTGGGAACTCTGGGAATAATATGTGCGCCCATTAGGTCTTATTAGGTAAACATGTTAAAACCAAACTTAGACATCAAAACAACTTGGTTGTGGTAATCTTTAACTTTCATGAAAATTTGAACCGAAGTAAAACTAGAACAATGAAACTTGCTTTAAACTATGTCCTTATGTGATTGCTTTGGTTTCAAATATGACATACTTAATATATATCTATGCTTAAATGTTTTGTCCTAACCTTATGGTTGCAGGAAATATGCCTCCTGTGACTAGAGCCCGTGGTAGAGGTAGAGGAAGAGGTAGAGTGGTTACACCCTCTTTCTCAGTTGATCAGGATAGTGCTCAGAGCCATAGTAGAAATCAGGGTGATAGCCACCAGGATGGCTCAGAGGATTTAGACACCAGAAAGATTTTACAGGCCATTCTTTAGAGGTTACCACCTATGCACAATAGAGGTAACCAGGGAGATCAGGCTAGAGAGAGGGAAAGGACTCCCCTTAGACAGGTTGTACCAGTAGGGCATGATGCCGCTATGGCAAGTCAGATGAAGGACCTGTTTAGAATGCCAAAACTTCCATTTGATGGCATAGGTATCGGGTTTGAGGCGGACACATGGCTCATTGGTTTAGATAGGTACTTCTCCATGTACTCATTTGCTAGCAATGTAAAAGCTAGATATGCTATCATGCAATTGACAGATTCAGCATCATCATGGTGGAGGACAGAAGAGAGTAAATTGGGAATCACCATAGATACAGTTACATGGGAGTTGTTCCTTGAGAGCTTTAGAGATCGGTTTTTATCAGATCAGTGGAAACAGGACCGTGCAGATGAGTATCATTACTTGAGACAGAGGAATTTGACCGTACAGGAGTATGAGCGGAAGTTCTTTGAGCTGAAACAGTATGCTGGTTATAGTAGTGAATCACCCCTCATGATTCAGCATTTTATTAGAGGGCTTAATGCCCATATTGGAGGGGAAGTGAAGGTCTTAGAACCCAAGACCCTTAGAGAAGCAGTAACAAAAGCCATACTCACAGAGAAGAAATTTCAAGGTAAGCAGGGTGGTGGCACATCAGATTTCAGGGGTAAACAGTCACAAGGTAACACTAATTTCAAGAAGCCATCACACTTCTCCAAAGGAAATCAAAATCAAAATCAGCAGAGTTCAAAACCCCCTGATCAGAGTGGTACAGCTTCCAATTCCAGAAAGTTTCGTAATAGCCAGCGCTTCAAGCGCAACCAGTCTTCTCAGCCCACACAGTCAGTGCAGAGCTCACATCAGGGTAGTAGTAGAGGTAGTTTCCATCAGTCCAGTGCACCTTTAGCAGGAAGGGGTTATGGTAGAGGCACAGGTTGCTTCACATGTGGACAGTTTGGGCACATTGTAGTCAATTGCCCGCAGCGTGGTTCACAGTATTCAGGGCAGAGACCCGCACCATCCGAGCCTACGATTGGGGATTCAGGTAGATCACATAGAGTGTTTGCAGCAGTAGACCACCATCAGGCAGAGCACCAGGGCACAGTTATTGAGTCATCAGGTGCTATCCGAGGTATTGATTTTTCTATATTATTTGATTCTGGATCTACGGATTCTTTTATATCTCCATTTGTAGTAGAGAGATGTGGTCTAGTGGCAGTAAAGCAAGACATAGGTTGGCAAGTGGAGCTAGCTTCAGGGGAAAAGGTGAACACAAACACCTTAGTTCATCATTGTTGGATAGATTTGGGTAGCTTTATCACTTCAGTTGACCTTCACGTAATTCCATTGGGGTCTTATGATGTTGTTTTAGGCATGGATTGGTTGGAATCCCATGGAGCTACTATTGATTGTAGACAGAAGATCATTAAATGTAGGGATGATCGGGGTTTAAACATTGAGATTAGAGGCATTCAGCATCCTATTTCCCTTCGTATGATTTCTGCCATGCAGTTGAAGCGAAGTATGAGAAAGGGATGCCAAGCGTTTGCAGTGTCCTTGAGGGAGTTTGAGGATGAGGATGGTGAGAAGAAGTCCCTTGATCACCCTGTGTTACAGGAATTCATTGATGTCTTTCCAGATGAGATTCTGGGTATGCCACCAAAGCGGGATATCGATTTTCGTATTGATCTTGTTCCAGGAGCAGAGCCTATATCTAGAGCTCCATACAGGATGACTACACAGGAGTTGAATGAGTTGAAGCTGCAGTTGGAAGAATTGTTGGCTAAGGGATGTATCAGGCCTAGTGTTTCACCTTGGGGAGCACCAGTCCTCTTTGTTAAAAAGAAGGACGGTTCATTACGACTATGCATTGATTACAGACAGTTGAACAAAGTCACAGTCAAGAATAGGTATCCCTTGCCACGGATTGATGATCTTTTTGATCAGGTGAAAGGTGCAAGGGTGTTCTGTAAGATAGATCTCAAGTCAGGTTATCATCAGTTACGCATTAGAGAGGAGGACATCCACAAGACAGCATTTCGGACAGGCTATGGTCACTATGAGTTCACAGTGGTACCATTTGGCTTGACGAATGCTCCATCTGTATTCATGAGTTTGATGAATGGGGTATTTCGTAAGTATCTTGATCACTTCGTTGTTGTCTTCTTGGATGATATTTTGGTTTATTCCAAATCCATGGAGGAACACGAAGAGCATCTTCGGTTGGTATTACAGTTCCTTAGAGAGAATCAATTATATGCTAATCGAGCCAAATGTGAGTTCTTCAAGACAGAGATTCAGTACTTGGGTCATGTGATCTCGGGTGATGGTATTTCAATGGATCCCGCAAAGATCCAGGCGATAGTTGATTGGCCAGCACCTACAAATGTGCCAGAGGTTCGCAGTTTTATGGGTTTGGCATGATATTATCGTAAGTTCGTAGAGAACTTCTCTAGAGTTGCTTATCCCATCACCTCATTGCAGAGAAAGGGCAAGAAGTTCATACGGTCTGAGAAGTGTGAAGAGGCATTCAGAACCCTCAAGCATAAGTTGACTAGTGCACCTATTCTTTCAGTACCTGATCCCACAGGTGATTTTGTGGTTTGTTCAGATGCTTCGTTGGAGGGTATTGGAGCAGTCCTCATGCAAGGAGGACGGGTGATTGCTTATGAGTCTCGCAAACTCAAGGATCATGAGTTGAACTATCCCACGCATGATCTTGAGCTAGCAGCGGTAGTCCATGCTTTGGTCCGATGGAGACACTTTTTATTGGGACACCGATTCGAGCTTCATACTGATCATCGTAGCCTACAGTATATTTTCACTCAGCCTAATTTGAATGCTAGACAGAGGAGATGGATGGAATTCCTTTATGAGTATGATTTTGAGGTTAAGTATATCCAGGGGAAGGAGAATGTGGTAGCTGATGCTCTTAGTAGGAAGAGACGAGTTGCAGCTGTGACTACACTTGGTGTTGATTTGAGGAGTAGGATCTTGCAGGCACTTCCTCGAGATACTTTTTATCAGGAGGTGAAGGGAGAGATTGAGTCTGGGAGACCTCTAGTAGGTAGATTTGAGGGGTATGTGTTGGAGTCTGATGGTTTGTTGCATCATGCGAGCCGGATCTATGTACCACCATTGGATGATCTTCGTTCATTGATCTTATCTGAGGCTCATTGTGCACCTTACTCGGCACATCCTGGTGTCAAGAAGTTGCATGCAGATCTTCGACAGCTATATCATTGGTCAAGAATGAAGAGGGATATTGCTGATTTTGTTGCTAGGTGCTTAGAGTGTCAGAGGGTTAAGGCAGAACATCAGCATCTAGCAGGACTTTTACAGTCACATAGTATTCCCTCGTGGAAATGGGATGTTATATCGATGGATTTTATTGTGGTTTTGCCTTTGACACCCCGTAGACATGATGCTATCATGGTCACTGTTGATCAGTTGACTAAAGTAGCTCATTTTTCTCCCATGAGATCCTCCTACACAGCTTCATCAGTAGCTAGAGTCTTTATGCAGGACATAGTGAGATTGCACGGTATTCCTCGAAAGATTATTTCTGATAGGGATCCAGTATTTACTTCTGCATTTTGGACTTCTTTGCAGCATGATTTGGGTGCTCAGTTGAACTTTAGCACAGCCTATCACCCTCAGACAGATGGGCAGACAGAGCATGTGAATCAGGTCCTAGAGGATATGTTGAGGATGTATGTCATGGATAGGCAGACACATTGGGAGGATTATCTATACTTGGTGGAGTTTGCATATAATAATGGATACCACAGTTCCATTGGCATGTCACCATTTCAGGCATTGTATGGACGTCCTTGTCGTACACCCCTTAGTTGGGATAGGTTAGATGACAGGATTCTTTTGGGACCAGAGATGCTTCGTGATATGGAGCAACAGGTGGAGCGCATTTGAGAGCATTTAGTCACTGCATAGGATAGATAGAAGAAATATGCAGATGCTCATAGGACAGATATTCAGTTTTCAGTTGGGGATAAGGTGTTCTTGAGAGTGCATCCAAGGAAGAGTCCAATCCGTTATGGAAAGGGTTCTAAATTGGCACCTCGATTTGTTGGTCCATTTGATATTTTGGAGAGGATAGGTCCAGTTGCTTACCGTCTTGCATTGCCACCTAGCCTATCTCGCATACATGATGTATTCCATGTTTATGTTCTTAGGAAGTACATTCCAGATGTGACACATGTTCTTGATTGGAATGCATTACAGGTCTAGGACGAGCAGCTGGCTCTGGAGCCCGTGCGCATTCTGGAGCTTCGGGATATCACACTCAGGGGTCGTATTATTCCTCAGGCCAGGGTCCAGTGGGACCCAAATGATGAGACCACAGCCACTTGGGAGGATGCATCTCGATTGCGGGATGCCTATCCTTATCTGTTTGCAGGCTTCCAGGAGTAAGCCTAGTCCTAGGGGGGGAGGATGTAGTACCCCTCGCATTTTACTTTTGCTGATACTATGTTTAGTTTGACACCGTTTTATTTTGGTTGCTTAGATCAGACATATATTACATGTTATATTTATATTTTGGTGTGTGATTAAACAGTTATAGTTTGGATGTTAATTGTCATGTTGAACCTGAAACAAAACTTTACGTAATGGTTTAATCTAGTAATGATGGATTTTATATGATGTTTTAAATGCATGTATAAATTGAAGTAATTAGATGATGATTATATTTGGTACTTACCCCATACCCGCATGTGTATGGTATCATGTTTGTTATCATATATGTTTTCTTTTCTGTTGACATGCATGTATGGTAGAGGAGGAGGCGCAGTTACCTGCATTTAGTCGGGTCCACACGTCCTAGCCATCCCTACCATTGTCTGATAGTATGTTATATTTGCACATGTACATGCAATGGTTCTTATGCAGGTTGCAGGTACCGGGCATCAACTTCCCTGGCTTGACAGGATGAGCGTGCCATTATTATGTCTCAATGGCGGAGAAGGGGAGTTAGCACTCAGGCCAATTCCCTAACCTAACCTAACCATCCTAAAATCACGGATGAGACCTTACTTGACTCACCTAAATCAAATTCGTCCTGGTAGAACGAATCCGATATATGTTTCCCGGCTGAGCATGATATTGTCTTAGGTTTTGTTTCATGTCGGTGTTGCATTTTTGACCTTGTGGATCTCATGTCTGATCTCTGATAGTTATTGAAATTATGTTGACACATTGGTAAATATTATGTTATTAGTATGATATAACATAATTAGTTATATATGCTTTCTCTAAGTCTCTTATAATAATAATATTATAAATGGTATATATATTAAGTTTATATGTATGACTATATGTTTATATAGATAGAGCTTATTATATAATCTTGAATATTGAGTGTTATAACTTAATGCAAATGATAAATTAAAAATAAAAGAAAAGAAATTTCTACAATTTTAAATTGTCTCATATTAGGTAGTTGACTTGAATAGTAGGGGGAAAATAATAAAATATTTCTTCCCTACTTTCCAAGCCAATTAGAGGCAAAAGAGAGAGACTTGTCACTACTTTTTGATATGCAAAAATTTAGAGGAGAGAATGGAGAGAGAGATGAAGGGTTGAGGAAGAGAAGAGAGGAAGAATAGAAGGCAATTTGGGAGCTGATTTGGAAGCTTGTGGATTGGAGAGGTATTCTCGGCTGGACTTCATCAGCCTGCTTGTCGACCAGGTAGGATTTGAGTTCTTTAATATATTCTAAATTAGATTCTAATCTTTCCATCAAATGAGAGCATACACTTATCTCCTCAAAATGATGAGTGAAGCAATAGCTCAGTGAGAATTTAGTTTGCAATGTAGAATTTTAACATCACAAACATACAATCCTTCTCAAACTCAGTCATTAGTGAATTCATTTTGGAAAGAAAAGAACTTGTTATCTCATATCAAATGGAGCTTGGTTATGTTTTGAATTCAATGTTTTCCACATTATCTATTTAATAGATCACATAATTATTCTAAAAATTGAAGAAACTAATGTATCTTCTTGACAATCAAATTTGGAAATAAAAATCATCAATTTCATGTTATAGCATAATAAAACTAAGATTTGGAGGAGAGACAAATACAAATAAACTAAGTTTTTGAAACCAAATACACACTTCCAACTTGCTGGAAAATGTATGAGGAAAAACATTTCCTTTCATTCAAAAAAACACAGTCATTATTTTATTATTTGTTGCCACCTATCTCCATGAAATGTATATTAAATAATTTCAAAATATTAAAAACTTAACTTGGCATCCACATGCCCCAAGGGAAAGAGTCAAATCCTAAGCTAAGATGTTTGGAGGCCCCACTCCAAACCTATGTTCAAGACAAGGCTTGAATGAGTAAATTTTCAAACTCTAAGCATTCCTCATTAAGAAGAGAAAGATTGAGGGGGGGACAAAAAGATTTGGTCCCACTTCCAACACAATAACCCATGTCTTTAGAGGTACGCCAACATGGAAGGGCAAGAGTAAACAAGTTTAAAAAAAAGATTTGGAGGTGAATGCCTAGACCCACGTGCATGGTGGGGGAAAATTTTCAACAAAGTTTTAAATGCTCTTCCAATGACCTGCGCCTAGGAAAGAGGGAAGACAAGGAAAGGTAGTGGGAAGTGGGTCCCACTCCTTTCCCATGTCATATCATTAAAAGGGTAATTTCATTAATTGTTTTGTGTTTAATTTCAAAGTATGGGCAAGGCTACGTGGGTTTTGATGAAGACATAAAGGGAAGGCATTAAGTGAAGGGGCTTTGATGATGTGTCAGCCCCAAGTACACACTTGACCCAATAAAAAGGTTTGAAAACTTTATGCAAGACAAGACCTCCTTTCACATGTGCTAGTTTAGGGAAAGTATTTAATAAGGTAAGGGGATATATTTCAAGGTTAATTTATTTGTTTATTGCTTGTTGAGGTGGCTGGATTTAAAAGCTATTAGAGCCTATTTGAATGTGAGTAGATACTTTATTAAAAGCTAGTCTAGGATTTAGTGGAATAGAAAATCTTATATGTATTAAAATTTATGTATGTTTTATTTAAATTGAGTAATGAATTTATATTTTGTGAGTTTAATAATTATACACATTAGTAATTATAATTAATATTCCATTGTAACATTGGGAGTAAAGTATGTCTATAATTTTTAATGGTTATAATGTAATCTTTTAATTAGATAATGAACGTACTCTATAATCAATATTTATAGATAATAGGGAGATATTAGTAAATGTTATCTCATTGTGTTTTCGATGTTCTCTTATTGTGTAATTGTACGAACATGTGAATTATATTATTGGTGTAGTCGATCTGCATATGGGTTAGATGACCAATTAGGGGGTAAAATCCAGAGGTCGGGTACTTGTTGTGGTTATCAGTTATCTATTTGATGATTGTATTTACGATGCTATGTGGATGCTATCTTCATTTGCTTGTTTTGGATTAGGGTCAATGTGAGACCTTGATGGGTGGTCAAATCGATCCCTGTTAGTATCTTCTCCTGGTGGATTAAAATGTGAATTAGTGGCCAAGTGGTTTTATGCCTTGAATGGGATTATGATTGGTCCTTGTTTATCTGTTTACTTGGAATTATTATGATAAATGTGGCCACGAACCAGGATGGGTGTTGTTGTGAAACTAGGGTAGGTTATCTAGATGTGATGTAGGGGGTGGCTTGCAATGGATCGCCGAGGCCCACAAGTGGCTGACGGATCATCCATTGTCAAGTTTCTTAATTCCAGTGATAACATTATAAAAAAATTGATCTAGTTAGGAGAACATTAAAAAGATAATTTTAAGATACCTCGCCCATGCCTTGAGTGCTAGTTAAGACTAAGGATGGATGCGGGAAGATGCTAGATGCATCATCGATATACTTGTCTTCATGAGAGATATCGATGCCACATATGAACACTTGAGTGCCGTCGGTTCAGTGAGGAACCTTCAGGACTAAACTCAAGGGTGGATCTACGTGATGACACCTTCCTATCCACACGTAGATATCCTACGTAGGTCAGTGCCTCTGGTAACCTGTATACCCTCTTGTTCTAGAGATATCTTCCTAGGTGATACTTGTGGATTGGTCCTTAGTGTGTGTGTGGGCCTGGTGATTATCTCCCTAGCACGGTGGGGTGGACCTCTGGGTTCCACATGGTTGGGAGGTAGTGTACTCCTCCATTGAGACTCTTGCGGATTATCCTTTTCACCTGATTGAACACTTGGATCAGTCTATCACATTTGTTGCAGATTTATGTACCCAGTTGTTAGAAGATATTATCTTGTACTTGTAAGAGGTTTCATTTGATTAGTAATGATCCCTACGTGGATCCGTGATGTATTTTGATACTTGTAATTGTATTAAATATCACCGCATACCCTACGACATGTGTAGTGGATGTAGGTGATCATGTGTTGTAATGTAATATTGATTTAAGTGATGTATTTAATTCTACTATGTACTTAAAAGTTCTTTAACATTCGATCATGTTAGCGTAGTGTTAGTTAGACAATGTAATTCTACGTCAGGGACCCTTGGGAATAAAACATATGAAGTGTTCATTTAAAACTGATGTTTGTAGAACAATGTGATGCTTTATTCAATGTGCTTGTTAACATTAGTAAACAAAAAAAATGTTGCATAACTTAGTATAATTTTAGTGTAATTCTCTTGGGTCTCCTGGCGGGGCGTTACACTTTGGACTCAGTTTTGAAGGCTTTAGAGGCCCCGGATGAGGTCAAAAATTTGGGTGACAAGCACTTGCGCCGGTCAAGCCTGTAGAGTGCTTCATGGCGTTTCCGAAATGGGGTTATAATAGCCGATCGGTTCAACTGGTGATGACTTATTGGTCTTCGGAAGTTGGACCACCTGAAATGGCAGAAAATAATTTTCTTCAAAATTTATGTTCGGGTTTCAAAGGTTATCTTGAGCCGACTATGATGTAATAAAATGTAAAATAAAATAATTCTAAGTTTGGTCGGCCTTATTGGCTAAAATTCTGGAACCTTCCCAGGCGGTGGAAAATTGCCTATATAAGGAAGGCTGTATTATTGTCTTAGGCAGTTCAGAATAGTTCTAGGTAGTAGATCTGGGTAATAGTTCGAGGCTTTGTCCCACAGAATATTGTAAGGGAATGCCCATGTGGCTTTGCATATTGTAATTCTGAAAGTTTGTAATTCCACATTGTGGAGATAATAAGAAGCCAATTTTCTGTTCTTGCATATTGTTGTTGTTTCTCTATTTCTGTTATGTGTTTGTGGTACTAAGGGGAGCACCCTTCATCAATCAACTACACTAATAAACAAGAGGCTACCAAACAAGTT
>BSBK01015394.1:0-35000 GCA_027943335.1 Chamaecyparis obtusa
ATTATTTCGACGGATAACTTTTAGATAAAGTTCATTGAGATCCGAAGTAATCACTCCACCTTCATTTAATTGATACATTGGCCTCAGGTCGGGAGGAAGAACTGGTAATAGGCATAGAACCATCCATTGTGGTTCTACATTTGTTTGAATAAAATATTTAGCAAATTTCATTCGTCTAACCAAACGATCCTTTCTTATTTGAAGTGAAAAAAGTTTTTTCTTCATATTATTATATAGTTTTTTGAAAGGACAGTCTTGATTCGAAAATTCGTTTTCTGTCTCCTCCGAGTCCGAGAATTGATTCGAAAATTCGTTTTCTGTCTCCTCCGAGTCCGAGAATTGATTCGAAAATTCGTTTTCTGTCTCCTCCGAGTCCGAGAATTGATTCGAAAATTCGTTTTCTGTCTCCTCCGATGAGAATAATATAGATATTTTCGTATCTATTTCCTTCCATTCTATATATGAATGATCTATAATCATTTGCAGATCTAGACCAGCTAATTGTTCTCTGATAGCTTTTCCTCCAGTGGCAATTTCTCGCTCTTGAAATAGCGGAAAATCCCAAGAGAGATAAGAAGCAATATCTTTTGCCCAAGATTTATACTCATATTCACGAAGTTCTCCCTGAAATCGCAATAAAGTTGGCTTGTTAGCTGTGGGCCTAGTAATACAAACATTTGGATAGGTTTTTACAATCTTTTTTCCCCCCCCTCAGAATCGGACATGAAAGTTTCCTCTCATCCGGCTCAAGTAACTATACCAAAATGGAAAGTGATTATGTATCATTATGCAAAAAATGTTTTTTGCTCTCTGGTAATGTATCCCGACGGTTTTCGTTCCCAAGTGATAAAACTAAATAGTTACTCTTTGCTCAAGTTCCAAGTGAATTCAATTATTGGTTTACAATTCGTATTATGACATAAATATGGAATTAGTGAGCAGTCTCCTCCCGATACATTTCTTTGTGAAAGACCTTGAATTTATTTGAAATTCATATGGGATTTACTTGTCTGTATCTCTTTATTAATTGATCCTGTAGGTTTCTGTTTTACTTCGATGGTTGCAATACTATTTGAAGCATATGTGCGATGAATAGACTCCTATAACCATATCTTCTTTTTGATCTAGAATAAAAAGAAAAATGAAACAGATTTTGGATTCCATTTTGTTTCTTTCTTTCTAATAAAAGAAGTATTTTTACGAAGTCCAATTAGCAATTTAATTTCATAATATACAAGATATTAACCCTAGATTCATTCCTCTTTATCAACATGTTTCTAATTCTGAGCTTCATGCCCCTCTTGCCGAGGGGCGTGTCAGAGCTAAGGGCATCCCAATTAGATTAAATAGGATGACAGTTCCTATGGATCTGTATAATCGGAGCTTGTGATCAAGTCACACATCGCAGTATACTGGGTCTTCTAATTCTTTACGAGTTTTATCTAATAGATTCGCGATATAACTGGGACGTCGTTTGAAATACCAAATATGAACAACTGGGCATGCCAATTTAATGTATCCCATTCGATATCTTCGAATTCGAGGATCAATAACAAGTTCAACTCCACATTGAGTACAAAAATTGGAGTCGTAGTTTTCCTTCTCATTTTCCATCATTGGAGGTTTTACACAAGCACAAACTCCCCTTTTCTTAGGTCCAAATATTCTTTCACAAAATAATCCATCTCTTATTGGTTCATAAGTTTTATAATCTAAAGTCTGTTCTGCAGTCACTTGTCCGACTCTTTCTCCATTAGGTAATATTCTTTCAGACCAAGCGAGAATCTGCTCGGGAGAAACTAATCCAATTTGAAGTTGTTCGTGTTTATTCTGGTCACTCATAAAAAATAAATTTTGATTTATTTTGATCAAACTTCCTTCTTATCTATCTGAAAGTCTATCTCAGATAGAATAGTATGATTCAATTCTAGAGCTAAAGATCGTAGTTCTCGACTGAGCAATCGGAAAGATTCTGTAAAAGTGCTAGGTTTAGGCATTGGTTCTCGGTTGAAAATGGCACCAAATATTTTTTCACGAGTGTCCATATGATCAGATTTGAAAGTAAGTATCTCGTGTAAAATATAAGCAACACCAAAACCTTCTAGAGCCCAAACTTCCATTTCTCCTACTCGTTGCCCTCCTCTGGAGGATTTTCCTTTTAGAGGTTGTTGTGTAACCAGCGCATAAGGTCCACGAGAACGTGCATGAATTTTGTCATCAACTTGATGGCACAATTTCGATATATAAGCTATTCCTATTGTAACAGGTTGTTCAAAAACCTTTCCTGTTCTTCCATCAATTAATCTATGTTTTCCAGGATGATCAAGTTCAAATACCCATGGATTAGCTGTTTGCTCGCTAGCTTTATAAAGCTCAGAAAATACTAGTTTTCTAGAAGCTTCTCGCTCGTACCTTTCGTCAAAAGGCGCCAGTCTATAATGTTTGTTCATTAGTTTTCCTGCTAAACCAAGCAAACATTCAAAAATCTGTCCTACATTCATTCGTGAAGGTACCCCTAATGGATTTAATACCATGTCCACTGGTGTTCCATTTTGTAAATAAGGCATATCTTGCCTGGGCAAAATTTTTGAAATAATACCTTTATTACCATGCCTTCCCGCTACTTTATCACCCACTTGTATTTTACGTTTTTGTAAAATATATACATGAACTTTTTCTACAATATCACCGAGATAATCGTCTTCCTCCTCGAACTCTTGAAAGCATCTCACATCGATAACTCGACCTTTTACACCTTTAGGGACTCTAAAACAATTTTCTTTTCCAGTAGGTGCCTTAATATCAAATAAAGCTTGTAATAATTTTCCTTCTGGAGTATTTATTAGTGAGTCTTCTTCTGCTTCCAGTATTAATTTACCTACTAATATATCACCTGTTTCTATCCAAGATCCTATCATTACAATGCCGTTTTCGTCCAGATGACGGAGTAAGTAAGCATTTAAATGAGGTATTTCTCTAGTTATTACTTCAGGGCCCTGGTTCGTAAAATAAACTCCAATTTCGTATCTTACGATCTGGAAAGAAGTAAAAATGTCTTCATAGACCAGACGTTCACTAATAAGTATTGCATCTTCAAAATTGTATCCTTCCCATGGCATATAGGCCACTAAGATGTTTTTTCCCAAAGAAAGTTCTCCCCCTGCTGTAGCTGCACTGTCTGCTATAATTTGTCCCCTCTTTACATATTCCCCTTGGCGAACTCGGGGTTTTTGATGCATACAAGTATCACTATTAGAACGTTGATATAGAATCAATTCTGTTTCTATATTGGCTCGAGCAACAGATGAAGTTATGATGATATTTTCACCATCAATATACTTTATTTTTCCCCCTTGTTTGGCTATAGCTACACTTCCTGAATCTAAAGCTACTTGACCCTCCAATCCAGTTCCGACAATACACTTCTCAGGTTGAACAAGTGGAAGTGCTTGACGCTGCATATTAGAACCCATTAAAGCACGATTCGCATCATTATGTTCGATAAAAGGAATAAGGCAAACTCCAACGGAAAAATATTGGGAAGGAAAAATACTTCTGAAATGAATTTGGTCCCATGCAAAAAATAAAAATTCTTGTTGAAATCGAGCTGCAGTCAATTGTTCCTCTGGAACCCCTTGATTTAATGCCAGAGAATTTCCTATAGCTATCCGATAGTATTCATCTTCTCCCGGTAATAGATAAACCATATGGTCTTTGTTCGATCTCTTAGAGAGCCTATAGAATGGACTTTGTAAAGAGCCGTAATGACCAAGCGTTGCATAAATAGATAACGATCCAATAAGCCCAACATTTATTCCTTCGGATGTCGTAATCGGACAAATACGTCCATAATGACTAGGATGAATATCCCGTGTACGAAAAGTAGACGTTCGACTTGTCAATCCTCCAGGGCCCAAAGAGCTCACTTTTCGACTATGAACTATTTCTGCCAACGGATTAGTTTGATCCAAAAATTGTGATAAAGGATGTAAACCAAAAAAATCCTGAAAAGTATCCGTTAATGGAATTAAAGTTTCCAATTTAATAAGAGTTATTCTCCTTTTAAGATTGATTGATGCAGATAATATAGTTTTTTCAACTGCTTCTCTGAAATCATATAGAGCTAATCGTAATTGCTCTTGTAATAAATCTGCTACAGAACGAATATATCGATTTTGTAGGTGATCTATATCATCGGGTGTACCCGTTCCAAATTGCACTTGGATAAGGTAATCCACAGCAGCCAATATATCGTGCGGTAATAATAAAATCTCGTTCTCGGGTATATCAAGACTTAGTTTTTTATTCAGATTTCGTCGACCAATCTTTCCTAATAAACATTTCGTTCGAAAAAATGTTGTTACTTTTTCATATATAGACTCAAATTCTTCTTCTTCTTCTTCTTCTTCTTCTTCTTCTTCATCACTTTCGTCACTTATGTAGAGTTTTTTATAAAGTTTCAAAATAGCTTTCCGCTTCCCGCCATACCAATCGTAGTATGTATCATACTCCTTTGAATATTGGAAAAATGCTTTAAGATTCTTATAGTTAAAAATATCTTCGGAATTTAGACCCATAGCCAATAAAAAAAGTAAAACAGATATTTTTTTTTTTTTGTTTATACGAATCCATATCTTTTCTGTTTTTTTATTGAGCTCTAATCTTGATCTTCCTCCCCAATCTGAAATTATTGTGCCAATCCAGATAATGTTTCCCGACGGTTTTCGTTCCCAAGTGTAATAAATACCGGGACTTCTTACTATTTGATTGACCACGACTCTGTAATTTCCATTTATTACAAAAGTTCCTTTAGAATTCATCAAAGGAATATTTCCCAGATATAAAATCTGGTTTTGTATTTCACGAGTTTTCTTAGTTTTCTTAATCAATCTTGCTGGTACATATAATTGACAGTTATATGTAAGAGACATATATACAGCATCTCTCTCTTTAATGAAAGGTTCTGTTAATTTATATTCATTCCCAAAAAGAAGAATTTTGATCTTTTTATTTGGGCTTTCAATTTTTGAAAAGTTATTGATTTCTTCTATTAAGCCTTGATTGATAAAACGAAAAAATCCTTCAAGTTGTATTTTACCAAATTGGGGAATTGTAAATATTCCTTTATTTTCTTCTAATCGCATTGAATGTTTGCTATCCTATATTATAAAGTATATTATATATTTCGATATTTATTCCTCATTGATCTATACGAATAGAATAAATTCGACAAAAAATTGACATGTTTTGTTCACTATATCAAAAAAAGAAAAGAAAAAGAAGCTATTTCCTTTTCTTATAATATATGATATATGATGGGAATATTTCTATAGTTATCAATTCTCTAGTTATTGACAGACAAATGTGAATTTAGTATACTATTGGGTACTCTAAATTCCTATTCTATACTAGAGGGACTCTAAATTGGTTATACGACATATCCGAGTTATAAAGAAGGATGTGAAATACCCTACATATCATCTCCGATAGATAAAGCAAAATATCTTTTCTAAACTAGATGTGGGGATGGCGACATAGCCAAGTGGTAAGGCAGGGGACTGCAAATCCTCGATCCCCAGTTCAAATCTGGGTGTCGCCTTGGTAGCGTAAACAAATCTAAAAATCTCTATTTGTATCCATGTCTTTTGAAGACAACTTGTATAGGTTCAGGTCCTATTGCTAATATAGCAGATAAAATTCAAATTTATCGTTAATGTCTAATCTGATAGGTAGTTGAGAGTCATTAG
This sequence comes from Chamaecyparis obtusa, assembly GCA_027943335.1. NCBI lineage: Eukaryota > Viridiplantae > Streptophyta > Pinopsida > Cupressales > Cupressaceae > Chamaecyparis > Chamaecyparis obtusa. The sequence continues at coordinate 5,748 of BSBK01015394.1, forward strand.
TTCCAAGAAACAATTTTGAGAAGTCGCTACTATCGACTCATGCTTTCTTTCAGAATAGGAAGGTAGAGGATTTCCACTTTGCACTATTCTTAATAGTTCCATTATCATCAAGAATCAATAATGATATTATTTTTTTAGAAAGTTTTATAAAGAGAGGGATTCGTATGGATATAGTCGGTATCGCTTGGGCTGCTCTAATGGTAGTTTTTACTTTTTCTCTTTCACTCGTAGTATGGGGTAGAAGTGGAATTTAATAGAATTCTAATAGTCTTTCTATTTTTAATCGTTCTGTTCAAAACAAAAAAAAAATGATTTTACGTTACGATGATAGATAATTACTATCATTAATGATCTAGTAATATTGAATTATCAATGATATGATAAATAATATCAAATTGATCATGTTAGAAACACAATTCTACTTCATATTTATCAAATATGAAGTAGAATTGTATATAGCGAACCATAGTATTCTTAACTATACATATGTTAAAGCATATGGAGCATTATTGCTCTGTCTTTTCCATATCAATTTTTGGCCTTTACGATTTAAAATTTTGTATATTACTATGTAATAGTAAACAATGCGTATTCGTATTATAAATAAATTGAAAAAAAATGGAAATAGAAAAAGAAAAATACTTTCTCAAATACTATTCAGAATAACACCTATATTTTATCTACATCAATTTTTCCAGAGATATGTAAGAAATTATGATTAGTCCCCACGAGACAAATGAGAATTTAGATCTACTTATCCAAAATCTGTGTAGAAGAAGTAGTACAAAGGAAAAATTTTCCTTTCCTTTTTCTTTTGTACTACTTCTTCTCAAAAAAATAGACCGACCGTTATTACTTTTTTTTACTGACGATCTAGACTAATTCTAGATTATAAGTAATCACTCTAGTTCGCTTTGAGGCCTCGTTTGTGCGTAAATAACGATTAGAAAAGCAGTAGGCACTGTAATGAATAATAGAATAGCAATAAATGCAAGGTTATTTACTTCCATGATTGATTTTCGCTTCGTTTTACAATAACTCGAGATTTGATCTCATAGAGTATCTTTTTTCAAAAAAAAATGGATTGAATCCATGGAGGACTAGTAGAACATACTATTATCTCTTATTCATCTCGGATTTAGTAATCCGGCCCCTAATGGATCGATCCCACCGTCTTATTAGTATAGTTCCAAGGGTTGACTCAATTCAATTTTATCGTTAATAAAAATAACATTAGACATGCAAATTAAATTCAATTTGATTCATTTAATGTTTGTCTCAATCAAATATTTCTATGTTAATGTCTATTAAAAAAAGACAATGAATAGCTCCCAATTATCTTATCCTAAGAATTGACCATGACCCTGGAATGAGCAGAATAGTTTGGATAGTAACCAAAATAGAATTGAATCTTTTGTATTTTTGAGAAATCATTAAAAACCTTTTTTTCGTTAAATATGAGAGAATACCGCGTAGATCTCTACGCGGTATTCTTCCTAACACAGATCTATCTTACTACGATACCCTTTTTTGATTTCTCAAGGGTAAAAGAAGATTCAGATCTATGCTGATAATTTGGCGAATCCACACACAAAATGTGTAAAAAATGATCAAATCTATTCTAGTCTACTCTCTTTTCCTTTTTTACTCTTGTTTGGGGTAGGGATCGCTCAAACAATTGTTCAATTTATTGAATCGGGACTGACGGGGCTCGAACCCGCAACTTCCGTCTTGACAGGGCGGTACTCTAACCAATTGAACTACAATCCCACTAGGTACAGTTTATTGACTAATTAGTCATAGTAATTCAACTGTGCCGGGTCGTATGTTGTAAAACTTTTCTCTTTCAAATCTACCAAAAGTATTTGTTCGTTCCAATTCTTTCTATATAGAGTATAGGGGATTCAAAAACGAATTACCTTTTTTACCTGATAGATTGATATCTATCTCAATCTATCAAGTTGGTATTGGGCCGAGCTGGATTTGAACCAGCGTAGGCATATTGCCAACGAATTTACAGTCCGTCCCCATTAGCCACTCGGGCATCGACCCAGGAAAAAATGGGAAGTTATTATAAATTAGATATTATAATTACTTTCCTAGCCTAGTACCCCTAGGGGAAATCGAATCCCCGTTGCCTCCTTGAAAGAGAGATGTCCTGGGCCACTAGACGATAGGGGCCTACTTATTGTCATAATATTCAAATCCCTAGGAATTTGTCAATAAAAAAAATCTTTTTTCATATTAATTATTGAATATTCTTCTTGTGTTGTCAGGATCGACAATATAACTATATTCAATTATTTCTTAATATATTGACCCCATTATTTGATTACATATCAAATATGTAATAGACTTTGAAATGACCAAAAGCTCTTTTAACTCGGGGGTAGAGTAACGCCATGGTAAGGCGTAAGTCATCGGTTCAAGCCCGATAAAGGGCTCTTGCTTGCAATAAAGCCCAGTTTTTATTTTTAACAACAAAAAAACTGCAATATACCTTTTTTTGTTATAACGGAATAGAACATGTAATATGATTGAGGACAACTAACATATAGAATTTTTTTGAGATATAGTTTTTTTTCTTTATCTTGGTACTAATAAGACAAGGAATAGTATAAGATTAGGCATAATAAATCTCTTAATTATTTCGTATTACTTTTAAACTAAATAAAAATTAGAAGTAAGTGAACCTAACCCATTGACTGATTAATATATAAGTTATTCTGATATTGAAAATAGTCTGAATTCTAGATGGAATCATTTTCCTTTTATCTTTAAAACCATAATTCGATTATGATGTACCAAACATTCTTACTTGTAATGTACAAGACATTTTATCTTGGTCATTCTACCAGTGGAAAATAGATTGGAATTGAGATATCAAAAAAGATAAGAAAAGGTAAATGGAAAACAAAGGAACTGTTTATTTTTCATTATATCTAATATAGTATCCCTTTTTTTGAATAAAGGGAAAGGAGCGGATAGAGTTCTTTGCTCTAGCTCGTAGAGCAACAAAAATCTTTCTTGTTGTTCCTATTTATTCATAGAACGTAGAAATCATGTAGTAGTAAAAAACATAGAGATACATAAAGTATTTCTCAAAATTACTATGAGTAAGATTTAAGACGTAATAATATTCAATAGAATTGATATTCTTAATAGTCTCGAAGAGCAGAGAGGAATAAAAGCTAACTTGCTTTTCTGGCATTCTGTTTTTATATATTATATAAATAATATAATTTATAGGATAAGAAAAAAAGGGAATAGAAACAACTTCGGGTTATCATGCATTTACTTATATTGATATTATTTCGGTTTAACCGGATAAAATCCGTGCCAATAAGGCATCTTCGAAACCCGATTTATTGAAAGGGATGATGGATAAAAAATTGTCCATAAATATTTGAAATATAAAACAATGTATACCCTTTCTATCAAATAGGGTGCTCGGAAAAGGTTGGAATAGTTAAATAGGAGGATTACTATGACTATAGCCCTTGGAAAGTCTTCCAAAGAGGAACAAACTTTATTTGATATTATGGATGACTGGCTCCGCAGAGACCGTTTTGTTTTTGTGGGTTGGTCCGGTTTATTGCTTTTTCCTTGTGCTTATTTTGCGCTAGGCGGATGGTTCACGGGCACAACTTTTGTGACTTCGTGGTATACTCATGGATTGGCCAGTTCCTATTTGGAAGGTTGTAATTTTTTAACTGCTGCAGTTTCTACGCCTGCTAATAGTTTGGCACATTCTTTGCTGCTATTATGGGGTCCTGAAGCACAAGGAGATTTTACTCGTTGGTGTCAATTAGGTGGTCTATGGACTTTCGTTGCTCTTCATGGTGCTTTTGGTCTAATAGGTTTCATGTTACGCCAATTTGAACTTGCTCGATCTGTGCAATTACGACCTTATAATGCAATTGCGTTCTCTGCTCCGATTGCTGTTTTTGTTTCCGTATTCTTGATCTATCCATTAGGTCAGTCTGGTTGGTTTTTTGCACCTAGTTTTGGCGTAGCAGCTATTTTCCGATTTATCCTCTTTTTTCAAGGTTTTCATAATTGGACCTTGAATCCATTTCATATGATGGGAGTTGCCGGAGTATTGGGTGCTGCTCTTCTATGTGCTATTCACGGTGCTACCGTAGAAAATACTTTATTTGAAGACGGTGATGGTGCAAATACATTCCGTGCTTTTAACCCAACTCAAGCCGAAGAGACTTATTCTATGGTCACTGCAAACCGTTTCTGGTCCCAAATTTTTGGGGTTGCTTTTTCCAATAAACGTTGGTTACATTTCTTCATGTTATTTGTGCCGGTGACCGGTTTATGGATGAGTGCCATTGGAGTAGTTGGCCTAGCTCTAAACTTACGTGCTTATGATTTTGTTTCCCAGGAGATTCGTGCAGCAGAAGATCCTGAATTTGAGACTTTTTATACAAAAAATATTCTTTTGAACGAAGGTATTCGTGCTTGGATGGCGGCTCAGGATCAGCCTCATGAAAACCTTATATTCCCTGAGGAGGTTCTACCCCGTGGAAACGCTCTTTAATGGAACTTTAACTTTAGCTGGTCGTGACCAAGAAACCACTGGTTTCGCTTGGTGGGCTGGTAATGCTCGACTTATTAATTTGTCAGGCAAATTACTTGGGGCTCATGTGGCTCATGCCGGATTAATTGTATTCTGGGCTGGAGCAATGAATCTATTTGAAGTGGCTCATTTTGTACCGGAAAAACCTATGTATGAACAAGGATTGATTTTACTTCCCCATCTAGCTACTCTAGGATGGGGAGTCGGTCCTGGTGGGGAAATTGTGGACACTTTTCCCTATTTTGTATCCGGGGTACTTCACTTAATTTCTTCTGCAGTTTTAGGCTTCGGTGGTATTTATCACGCACTAATTGGACCCGAAACTTTAGAAGAATCTTTTCCATTTTTTGGTTATGTATGGAAAGATAGGAACAAAATGACCACAATTTTAGGTATTCACCTAATCTTGCTAGGTGTTGGTGCTTTTCTTCTAGTGTTTAAGGCTTTGTATTTTGGTGGCATATATGATACCTGGGCTCCCGGCGGTGGCGATATAAGAAAAATTACGAACCTTACGCTTAACCCAAGTACTATATTTGGTTATTTACTCAAATCCCCTTTTGGAGGGGAGGGATGGATTGTTAGTGTGGACAATCTAGAAGATCTAATTGGAGGACATGTGTGGTTAGGTTCCATTTGTATCTTCGGTGGTATCTGGCACATCTTAACAAAACCTTTTGCGTGGGCTCGCCGTGCGTTTGTATGGTCCGGAGAAGCTTACTTATCTTATAGTTTAGCAGCTCTCTCTGTCTTTGGTTTCATTGCTTGTTGTTTTGTTTGGTTTAACAATACAGCTTATCCCAGTGAATTCTATGGACCTACCGGCCCAGAAGCCTCTCAAGCACAAGCATTTACTTTTCTAGTTAGAGACCAGCGTCTTGGAGCTAGTGTAGGGTCTGCCCAAGGGCCCACTGGTTTAGGTAAATATCTTATGCGTTCTCCTACTGGAGAAATTATTTTTGGAGGGGAAACGATGCGTTTTTGGGATCTTCGTGCTCCCTGGTTGGAACCTCTAAGAGGTCCTAATGGTTTGGACCTGAGTAAGTTGAAAAAAGACATACAACCTTGGCAAGAACGACGTTCAGCAGAATATATGACTCATGCTCCTTTAGGTTCTTTAAATTCTGTGGGTGGTGTAGCTACCGAGATTAATGCGGTCAATTATGTCTCACCTCGAAGTTGGTTAGCCACTTCTCATTTCGTTCTAGGATTTTTCTTTTTCGTAGGTCATTTGTGGCATGCAGGAAGAGCTCGTGCAGCTGCAGCAGGATTTGAGAAAGGAATTGATCGTGATTTTGAACCTGTTCTTTCCATGACCCCTCTTAATTAAACCAGAGATAAAACTAGATAAATATCTAATTTCTTTTTATAAATTAAAAGGATATAACTATCCTTTGCCATTATTCTTCCAACTGAATCCTTGTTGCTCGGCTATAGCATAGCCGAGCATTTTTTTGGTACTGAACTAAGTTCTATCTAGGATTTTTGTTTTTCGTAAGTTAGGTTGAGTTGTTCGATGAACAAAAGGAGAGAGAGGGATTCGAACCCTCGATAGTTTTTAACTATACCGGTTTTCAAGACCAGAGCCATCAACCACTCGGCCATCTCTCCCGAATTAGCATAACTCATTTTATCCCGATAGATAATATCTGTCTATAGGGAATATTATATAACTATATAACTATATATGATATTTATATATAGTGATGATAAAAAGAAAATTTGCTGACTCGAAATTTGAGAATTTCGATTCATTTATGATCAAATCAAAATCCGTAGTGCATTCCAAAATCAAAAATTGACCGGATAGGGATCGAATGGTATAGCCTTTTGAATCTGTTGGAAGCTTTTAAGATAACAACCATGACTATTGCATTCCAATCGTCTGTGTTTGCATTAATCGCAATTTCAATTCTACTAGTGATTGGTGTACCTGTCGCGCTTGCCTCTCCTAATGGTTGGTCAAGTCAAAAAAATGTACTATTTTCAGGCGTATCATTATGGATTGGATCAGTCTTTTTAGTAGGTATTCTAAATTCTTTCATATCTTAAGATATATTGATCTTCTGGGTTTAAAATCTCCCCCCCCGGGGGGCCATTAGAAATAAATTCAATTATTCACAAAGGAATTTACGATAAATAAAAAAAAACCAGGTAATGAAGGTGCTGGGTTTTTATTAATATAATTGATAATCGATCAATCAGTCTATTGGATGAAATAGAATAATTTACCTCCATAGAATGGTAATATATGGGTATATATTATACCCATATAACGAGTCAAATGCGGGTATGGTTGAATGGTATAATTTCTCCTTGCCAAGGAGAAGATGCGGGTTCGATTCCCGCTACCCGCCCATCTGTAGAATATAATTCTGGACTAGTTATCGTATTGGTTTAGTCGTATTTGTATCGTATTTAGATTTCTTGTGTCTTTGCGGAGACGGGATTTGAACCCGTGACTTCAAGGTTATGAGCCTTGCGAGCTACCAAACTGCTCTACTCCGCGTTATCCCTTCATATTAACCTTATTTATAATACCCCAAAATGGGTACATCGAGCAATCCCTTAGGTATACTATTCTCCCTCCCTATATAGGGAGGGATTTTTCTATCATAACAATAACTTGAAAGAATCCTTTTTTTTTACCCTACCAACTCGATTTTGTTACCCCAGCCAACAAACATGCGTGAGCCATTTCACGGATTATATATCCGGATAATTCAAAGTCTCTATAATTGGCTCTGGGTCTTCCAGTCTTCAAACAACGTCGACGAAGACGTGTAGGTGCACTATTACGCGGTAGAGATTGTAATTTTCTATAAATTTCCAATTTTTCATCCAGTGATGAGACTTCGCTCATCTCTTTTTTCAAAGATTGGCGAAGCAAATTATATTTCCTTTCCAATCTTTGTTTCTTTTTCTCTCTTTGAATGAGACTTTTTCTTGCCATAATGATTCAGCTACTTTATATAAATAATATAGATCAAATTTGAGATGGAGAAGTATTACGTGGATTACTCCTTCTTTTTATGCATAGAGATTAGATTGAAAATCTAAAAAATGAAAAAGAATTAACCGAATTTACCTGATGTAGAGGCGATTAAGAAAGCTGCATACGTGAATATATAGCCTACAGAAAAGTGAGCTAATCCAACTAATCGTGCTTGAACAATGGAAAGAGCTACCGGCTTATCCCTCCATCGAACTAAATTAGCCAGAGGTGTGCGTTCATGAGCCCATGCAAGAGTTTCAATCAGTTCTTGCCAATATCCACGCCAAGAAATAAGAAACATAAATCCAGTAGCCCAAACAAGATGTCCAAATAAGAACATCCATGCCCAGACAGATAAACTGTTCATACCAAAAGGATTGTATCCATTAATTAGTTGTGAAGAATTTAACCAAAGATAATCTCTTAACCATCCCATTAAATAAGTGGAAGACTCATTAAATTGAGCTACATTTCCTTGCCATAAGGTGATATGCTTCCAATGCCAATAGAAAGTAACCCATCCAATGGTATTCAACATCCAGAAAACTGCTAAATAAAAAGCGTCCCAGGCCGAAATATCGCAAGTACCGCCCCGTCCCGGACCATCGCAAGGAAAACTATAACCAAAATCTTTCTTATCAGGCATTAGCTTAGAACCACGCGCATCTAAAGCACCTTTTACTAAAATCAATGTAGTCGTATGCAAACCTAGAGCAATAGCATGATGAACCAAAAAGTCTCCGGGACCAATTGTTAAGAAGAGTGAATTTTTATTATCGTTAATAGCATTCAACCAACCGGGTAACCATAAGCTTTTGCCCGCATTGAATGCTGGATCATTTGCTGAAGATAAGAGCACATCAAAGCCATATAAGGTCTTACCATGAGCAGATTGTATCCATTGAGCAAATATAGGCTCAATCAAGATTTGCTTTTCTGGAGTACCAAAAGCGAGCATAACATCGTTATGAACATAAAGTCCCAAGGTATGAAAACCTAGGAATAAACTAACCCAACTTAAATGAGATATTATGGCTTCCTTATGCTCCAACATTCTCGCCAATACATTATCCTTATTCTGTTCTGGATTATAATCTCTAATGAGAAATATAGCTCCATGGGCAAATGCCCCTGTCATAATGAATCCGGCAATGTATTGATGATGAGTATACAAAGCAGCTTGAGTAGTAAAATCTTGTGCTATGAATGCATAGGCAGGCAAAGAATACATGTGTTGAGCTACCAAAGAAGTAACAACTCCCAAAGAAGCTAGAGCAAGACCTAATTGAAAGTGAAGAGAGTTATTGATTGTGTTGTAAAGACCCTTATGCCCGCGTCCTAATAAGCCTCCCGGAGGGACATGTGCTTCTAAAATATCTTTTATACTGTGTCCAATCCCAAAGTTGGTTCTATACATATGACCAGCAATGAAAAACACAAATGCAATAGCTAAATGATGATGTGCGATATCAGTTAGCCACAAACTTTGAGTTTGTGGATGGAATCCCCCGAGAAGAGTTAGAATAGCAGTTCCCGCTCCTTTAGTGGTACCAAATAAATGACTGCTGGAATCAGGATTTTGAGCATAAAGATTCCACTGACCTGTAAAAAGTGGTTCCAACCCTTGGGGATGTGGTACTACATCTAAAAAATTATCCCACCTTATGTGCTCTCCTCTTGATTCAGGAATAGCGACATGAACTAAATGCCCCGTCCAAGCCAAAGAACTGACTCCGAAGAGCCCTGATAAATGATGATTGAGACGAGATTCGGCATTTTTAAACCATGAAACACTTGGTTTCCATTGAGGTTGTAGATGCAACCAACCCGCTGTTAAAAAGAGAGCAGAAAGAAATAGCAAGAAAAGAGCTCCAGTATAAAGATCTTCATTAGTGCGTAAACCAATTGTATACCACCACTGATAAACACCGGAATAAGCAATATTGACCGGACCGGGAGCACCTCCTCGGGTAAAGGCTTCTACGGCCGGTTGACCAAAATGAGGATCCCAAATTGCATGAGCAATAGGTCTTACATGTAAGGGGTCGTGTACCCATGCTTCGAAATTGCCTTGCCAAGCTACGTGAAACAAATTACCAGAGGTCCACAGAAAGATTATAGCTAACTGACCAAAGTGAGAAGCAAAAATCTTTTGATAAAGGCGCTCTTCGGTAATATCATCATGACTCTCAAAGTCATGTGCAGTAGCAATACCAAACCAAATACGACGAGTAGTTGGGTCCTGGGCCAAGCCTTGGCTGAACTTTGGAAATCTTGATGCCATAATGCTTTATCCTCCTAGCCATTATCCTACTGCAATAATTCTTGCTAGGAAGAACGCCCATGTCGTGGCGATTCCACCCAGAAGGTAATGAGCTACTCCTACAGCACGTCCTTGAACAATACTCAAGGCTCTTGGCTGGATAGCAGGAGCAACTTTTAATTTATTATGGGCCCAAACAATAGATTCAATAAGTTCTTGCCAATATCCACGGCCACTAAATAGGAACATTAAACTAAAGGCCCAAACGAAATGAGCACCTAAGAATAAAAGACCATATGCAGATAATGAAGAACCGTAAGATTGGATTACTTGAGAAGCTTGTGCCCATAGAAAGTCACGGAGCCACCCGTTAATTGTAACGGAACTCTGCGCAAAGTTTCCTCCTGTAATATGAGTTACCACTCCCTGATCACTTATACTACCCCAAACATCGGACTGCATTTTCCAGCTAAAATGAAATATTACTACCGAAATTGCATTGTACATCCAGAATAACCCTAAGAAGACATGATCCCAGGCAGATACTTGACATGTTCCTCCTCTACCAGGCCCATCGCAAGGAAAACGAAAACCAAGATTCGCTTTATCGGGTATTAAACGAGAACTGCGAGCAAATAAAACACCTTTAAGTAATATTAATACAGTCACATGGATAGTAAATGCATGAATATGGTGCACTAAAAAATCCGCAGTTCCTAATGGAATAGGTAACAAAGCCACTTTGGCACCTACTGCTATCAAATCACCACCTCCCCAGGTTAAGCTGGTGCTTGCTGTTGCATCAGGAGCTGTCAAACTGGGTGCTAAAGCATGAGTGTTTTGTATCCATTGAGCAAAGATAGGTTGTAATTGGATAGCAGTATCTGAAAACATATCTTTAGGGCGTCCTAAAGCACTCATAGTATCATTATGAATATATAGACCAAAACTATGGAAACCTAAGAAAATACATACCCAGTTGAGATGTGATACAATTGCATCACGATGTCTCAGAACACGGTCTAAAAGATTGTTGTATTGAGTAGTCGGATCATAGTCTCTTACCATAAAAATAGCTGCATGTGCAGCAGCGCCAACTATGAGAAATCCACCAATCCACATATGGTGCGTGAACAGAGATAGTTGGGTACCATAGTCAGTAGCTAGATATGGATAGGGAGGCATAGAATACATATGATGAGCTACGACAATAGTTAAAGATCCTAACATAGCTAGGTTAAGAGCTAATTGAGCATGCCATGAAGTAGTTAAGATCTCGTAAAGACCTCTATGTCCTTCCCCTGTAAATGGACCTTTATGAGCTTCCAAAATATCCTTGAGGTTATGACCAATAACCCAATTGGTTTTATACATATGACCAGCGATTAGAAAAAGAACTGCAATAGCTAAATGGTGGTGTGCAGTATCGGTCAGCCACAGACCCCCCGTTACTGGGTTCAGTCCTCCACGAAAAGTCAAAAATTCTGAATATTTCGACCAATTCAGAGTGAAAAATGGGGTCAATCCCTCAGCGAAACTGGGATAAAGTTGAGCTAAAAGCTCACGATTTAAAATAAATTCATGAGGAAGTGGTATCTCTTTAGGGTCCACTCCAGCATCTAAGAGTTGATTAATAGGTAAAGAAACGTGTATTTGGTGTCCTGCCCAAGATAGAGATCCAAGTCCTAGTAACCCTGCTAAATGGTGGTTCAACATGGATTCTACATCTTGGAACCAAGCCAATTTTGGAGCAGCTTTGTGATAATGGAACCAACCAGCAAAAAGCATTAACGCTGCAAAGATTAATGCACCAATTGCGGTGCAGTAAAGTTGCAATTCACTAGTTATTCCGGATGCTCGCCAAAGCTGGAAGAGACCAGAGGTGATTTGTATTCCTCGAAAACCTCCACCCACATCTCCATTCAAAATTTCTTGGCCTACTATTGGCCAAACTACCTGAGCACTGGGTTTAATGTGAGTAGGATCGCCTAGCCATGCTTCATAATTGGAGAAACGAGCGCCGTGAAAGTACATCCCACTTAGCCAAATAAATATGATGGCTAATTGACCAAAATGAGCACTAAATACTTTGCGAGAGATCTCTTCCAAATCATTAGTATGGCTATCAAAATCGTGAGCATCAGCATGTAGGTTCCAGATCCAGGTGGTAGTATTGGGTCCCTTAGCTAGTGTCTTTGAGAAATGACCGGGTTTAGCCCATTTTTCAAAAGAGGTTTTAACAGGATCCCTCTCCACTACGATCTTTACTTCTTCCGGTGAACGAATGGTCATTGAGTTCTCCTCTTTCCAGACGAGACATGAGAAAAAACCCGCCGAATTTTTGAAAAAAAAAAAAAAAAAAAATATATATATATATTCTATATATTCTAAACTCGTCCCTCTCTTTATTTGCCAGTTTAGAACTGGAGCGACTATGATACGGAAGTCGCTTTGAGGCAGGTGTTCAAATTTATTATGACATATCTGATAGGTGCTTAATGGACCGTTACGAGATATAAAACTTTTCCGCCCAGTGGTAAAAAAGATATATCAATATGATACAATCCTTATCTTCATATCCAGATTTATTTATCCATATCTCTGGACCCATATGTTACAGATCACTTTTATGATTCAAAAGAACTTTGAATTGATGAATATTAATGAATCTTTCATAAATTCTATTTCTGGACGGGATTTACTCATAAAAAGATTTTTTGAACAATCTATAGAAAGTATTCTTTTTTATATTTTCTATTTTTTGATAATGACAATGCAATAAGAGAAGCTAATTCGCTCGAATAGTATGATAAATTTCAGAATCTTGACAATTTCGCAGTATAGTAGTGGGGAGATTTTCATTCTCCAAAACGTCCTGTAATCTTTAACCGATTTTGTGCTTCGATATAATTGCTTGGAGCAAGCGCTATAGCTTGTTTCCAATATTCAGCAGCTTGATCAAACCAAGCTTCCGCAATTTCAGGATCTCCCTGTTGAATGGCCTGTTCTCCTCGGTCGGGATAGATCAACTTCTCAAAGTTTTCTTCCCTTAGAACCGTACTTGAGAGTTTCCTACCTCTACGGCTCAATTAACTATTCTTTAGTCCTTTACCCAAACTTTCAAAATAGGATAAATACGTTCAGCTTAACCGAAAGAACAGAATGGGTCAATGACATGAGTTTCAAACTTCACTTTCGATAAATGATCAGGTTTTATCTTTTCTCCCACCCTAAAAAGATGAAGTATTAGAAATAAAGAGATCTACTTCAGATTATCCAGATAAAAATCTTTTTAAGAGGTAACTATCTATGTTCTGTATAGAAATTTTGAATAATACTTTCCTACCAGGAAAGTACTTCACGTCTTTAGGATCTGATGCTACACCGCTGCTCAATAACCTAGTAAATCAACTCTATTACATTACATAAATAAATTCCTTATTTTTGCCCATGAGCAGATTTGATCGTATCAGCCCGAACTTTCAATAATTGATCTTTATGGTGCTTTCTTCCATCAATTGAATTGATTTTTTTATCCATAGACTATCCAGGCTATATTTACCCATTCATATTTGGGCTCCTATGAGGGATATTCTTTTGACTACAGCTGATAAAAAACCGTTGTTTTGGACGGTGCATATGTAGAAAGCCTCTTTTTTTTTTTCGTACTAGACGAATTCATTCTATAGTACAGATAGCCGCACGTAATGACAGATCAAGGCCGTATTATTAAGAGCTTGTGGTAAAGACGGGTTTCGTTCTAATGCTTGGAAATAATATTCTAAAGCCTTAGTATGTTCCCCATTACTTGTGTGGATAAGACCTATATTATATAATATATAACTTCGGTCATAGGGGTCAATTTCCGGTCGCATGGCTTCATAATAATTTTGTAAAGCTTCCGCATATTCCCCTTCGGATTGAGCTGACATTCGTTACGGTCGTTCATTCAATTGAAATGATCTCCGCTTCAAAACCGTACATGAGAATTTCACCTCATACGGCTCCTCCTAAGTAATCAATTCAATTGACAAGAAAAAAGATTTTCCTTATGATTATGAATTAACAGGAACTAGTGTATTTCCAATGAATCTCTAGCTATCCTTCTTGCAAAGATTTTTTTTTCTAAATAACCAAGTATTTTAGTTTAGCACTAAAAACATAACCTCTAACAATTTCTTTGTCCTTAACGCACTGTCTTTTACGGGAATTATTCACTTCAACAGTCTCCGATGGTTCTAGCGGTATCCGAAGTACAAACGAGATGGATGTTTGTTGCCTCAACCATTCTAACTAGCCCTTCATAAAAAGGTCATATTATAACGAAGCATTTGTGTTGTCGATTTTAACGCGTAGTGCTTTTTCCCCTATGCACACCTATCATATAGATTTGATCATTAACATCTATGTAATAGATATAACCTTTCGCTCAATACTAGAATCTCAGAAGATCAAAGCATCTAAGGCTGCATAAATCGGGGATACACGACAGAAAGAATTGTTCTATTTCTAAAACTCACCTTCACTAAGCGTAAGTTTTAACTTAATAAATATCCCGCCATTCTACGAAACGAGAAAAAGTAGAAAGAACAAAAAATCAAATCACACCATCTCTGTAATAGGTAAATGCCTTTTTCTCCCCTGAAGCCATTGGGATTATCTGCAATAATATATCCGCTACAATTGTGAAAGTCTTGTCGATAAAATTGTCATTTCTCTGAGATCTAGGCATAGTTAATTAATAAATTTGATAATTTCTTTCATTCCCCATACGGAAATGATTCCATGAACAAAATTATTTTCCAATGCACAATAGCATAATAAATCAATTTCCTTATGATCGCAAATATGTAAACTGAATAAAGAAAAATTGGGAATATTTGAAAGAGTTCATTAAATTGATTGATGAACAATCAAAAAAAAATTTGAGAAAATGTTTATATCTATATAATGCGAATCTAAGAAGTTTCGCGCTCGTTTGCTCATGACCCCAACGATAAAACGAGTAAGTAAACGGCAAATTGGTGAACATAAAATGAGAAAATGATGGTTGTGTTTGTGCATACTTATTTTATTCTAAAACATAGAATTTATTGAGTATATAAGAATATAGTCATTATGATAGAATTTGTATCATTATGGTACAATTTGTACCATTAATTCTTACCGACCGAAGAATTATTCTTAATATATAGGATCATTATGGATCAATAGATCTGGCTTAATTTCACAATTGGATCGGCAATAAAAACCCGAATAATCTAACAATAATAGGATTAGATCGATGAAAAATGAAAATATCTTGAAATAAGAAGAAAATAAGTTTGGTAAAATACTCTTTTGTCTTTATTCATAAATACTTGACTTATGCAAAAGTCAAGTATCACTTTAATAATTTAGAAAAGACTTGTTGTTTTCATTTTGTTGACAAATAAAGGATCGTGTAGGAAAGATGGCTGAGCGGTTCAAGGCGTAGCATTGGAACTGCTATGTAGACTTCTGTTTACCGAGGGTTCGAATCCCTCTCTTTCCGTATATTCGTATTCTTTTTTGCATCGTTTTCTCATGAATCTAAACCCAATAGCATGGTTTCATTTTCCCACAATCTCCTTCCATTTCGGAATAGAGAAAATCAAAAATATTTGAATAATATTGACAATGACATTGTCATGTAACATACAGAGGGACAGATGTGCAGAAATCCTTTCTTTTCATTCCCTTTCAATTGGGAATAATTTAAACTCGACGGGAATAGTATTCTACGACCAATAATTCATTAATCTTCAAACCGATACGCTTATTATCTATTATTTTTTTGACTAATCCACTATATTGTGACTTTTGTTTAATCCGATTTAAATGGGGTGGCACCCTCATTTTATCCTTCTGAAAAATATCTATATTTTTATTAATTATATTTCTCAATCCCTGTTTTTCTTTTATAGAGATTAAATCTTGGGGTTTGCAACGATAACTTGGTATATCTACTATACGACCATTGACCAGGATATGCCTATGGTTGACTAATTGTCTGGCTTCAGGAATAGTAAGCGCCATACCCAATCGAAAAAGGATATTATCCAAGCGCATTTCAAGTAATTGTAATAGAACCTGACCTGTTGATCCCTTGGCTCTTCTAGCAATACGAACATATTGAAGTAATTGGCGCTCTGGAAGTCCGTAATGAAAACGTAATCTTTGTTTTTCTTTTAGACGTACAGGATATTTAGAAGGTTTAAGAGGTTTAGAATGTTTTTTTTTAATAGGCTTTTGAATTCTGTTGGGTGTTTTCTTACTTAGTCCTGGTAAAGTTTTGAGACGCTTTATTATTTTTAAACGAGGTCCGCGATAACGGGACATAAAAAACTCCTTATTTCAAGAAATGAACAAATAATGTTGGAAAGAGGAATAATATAAACAGCACGAATATTGGAATGATTTATAGAGAAACAAATTATCTTCAATTTTGAAAATATTGTAGAGAGAAAAAAAGATATGTTTCAATCATTGATTTCGTTTCTAGTTGAAACGAATCATGCTACGACAGACCCGGCGGACCGACGATCCGAAAAGGAAGAGTCTTTTCCTTATTTCATAGATTTTAACAATCTATGGTTGATAATGGTAAGAAATGAAAAGAATAAAAACGAGCCAGCTATCGGGATCGAACCGATGACCATCGCATTACAAGTGCGACGCTCTCACCTCTGAGCTAAGCAGGCTCATATGCATGCAGTATGCAGTCACATACTTATTGGCTGAAATTAAAAGATCTCTTCGAAATCGCTCGAATTATAGCGAATCGAATTATAATAATGCAATTCAGATTAAAATGAAACATTGCGTCAATTTATATGAATTGATTATTATAAAACAATAATGGGGCGTGGCCAAGCGGTAAGGCAGCAGGTTTTGGTCCTGTTATTTCGAAGGTTCGAATCCTTCCGTCCCAGGTGGAACAGTATTATTGGAAATAAAAAAAAAAAAGACTCTATTTATAGAACGGAAATATGATTTCAATAAGATCTAAATAAAGAAAGGGATATTTTGCGGTATAGGATGGGAATACAGATAACAACATTACATCAAAAATGCAGAAAGAATATAATGCTCATGCAAATGCAATAATTGATGGGATATTATGATTTCGTTCTACAATAAGGGGATATGGCGGAATCGGTAGACGCTACGGACTTAAATTTTTTGAGCCTTGGTATGGAAACTTACCAAGTGATAGCATCCAAATCCAGGGAACCCTGGGATATTTTGAATGGGCAATCCTGAGCCAAATCCGATTTCTAGAGACAATAGTTTCCTTTCCGAGAAAGGGATAGGTGCAGAGACTCAACGGAAGCTATTCTAACGAATCAACATAATTTGGATTGGATACAATCCATTATTTACATAATGTCTTTTGTATTTTATTGAACGCTTGAAAAAGCGTTATATATCACCAATAAACAAAAATAACGATTAGAGTTCTAGGTTTGTTTTGAAAGAATATGCCTAGCTTCAAATTGATTGAAATTGAAGGATTTTTCATTCCATTTTTGTTAATTGGACGAGGATAAAGATAGAGTCCAATTCTACATGTCAATGTCAACAACAATGAAAATTGGAGTAGGAGGAAAATCCGTTGGTTTTATAGATCGTGAGGGTTCGAGTCCCTCTATCCCCAGGTTATCTGTTTTATTTTCGATTTGTTAGATATGTTCTTAAGAACATAAGAAGTTATCATTATATGATAAATTTGTGTCTGCTTCTCTTATATATACATCTGTGTATATAACTGTATATAACATATAATAATATATATATATATATATATATATATATATATATATTATTATGTTTTTATTTGTATCGTTGTTTTTACTCATTCAAATGCTGTCTTTTACCTTTTTTGTTTTTAGTTGACAGGAGTTTGGTTACTGTGCTAGTATGATGCACAGGGGAACAGCCGGGATAGCTCAGTTGGTAGAGCAGAGGACTGAAAATCCTTGTGTCACCAGTTCAAATCTGGTTCCTGGCATATATATTAATATACTTAATATACTTTTATAAGTATGAAAAAGGATTAGTAGACCTTAATAATATAATGATTAGAAAATAACTAATAATAATATTGATGATTTACGAATAAATAATCATCAGTGATTCTATGTTATTGAATCCATAGGGAGTTGGTCCAAGTTATTTCAAAGGGGATAAAAAAACGACTTGAAATAACTCGAACTAGAGAGCAATTTTCTCTATTTCATTCGTATTAATATCTTCTCGTAAAAAAAAAAGAACTAGGCCTATTCGATAGTTTCCAATTCCTTTGGAAGATTCAAAAAAAATGATTACGATTAATAGAAAGATTGAGAAAAAATAGCTTCTACCTTAGCATTATATAAAAATAGAACTAGATCGGGGTAAAGACCAATACCTATGATTGGTAGAAAGAGACAGATCAAAATAAAAAGTTCGCGTGGTCCCGAATCTTTAAAATAAGGATTCGGGACATTCAAAACCTTATATCCATAGAACATTCGACGTAACATAGATAACAAATAAATGGGAGTTAATATCATTCCAATTGCCGCTATTGCAGTAATAATGATCCGAAAGGTCGAAGAATAATTATGATTAGTAATTATACCCAAAAATATCATAAATTCTGCTACAAAACCACTCATTCCTGGCAATGCAAGAGAAGCCATTGAAAAGCTACTGAACATAGTAAAGATTTTAGGAATTGGTATAGCGATTCCTCCCATTTCATCAAGAAAAAGAGTACGTATCCTATCATAACTGGTTCCTACCAAGAAAAAAAGTGCAGCACCAATTAATCCATGAGAAATCATTTGCAAAATGGCTCCATTGAGACCTGTATATGTCATGGAACCAATTCCTATAATTACAAAACCCATATGAGATATTGATGAATAGGCTATCCTTCTTTTCAAATTGCGTTGACCCATAGAAGTTAGAGCTGCATAGATAATTTGCACTGCTCCTATTATAATCAACCACGGCGAAAACAAAGAATGAGCATGAGGTAGCAATTCCATATTGATCCGAATCAACCCGTATCCCCCCATTTTCAATAGAACTCCGGCCAAAAGCATACATGTACTATAATGTGCTTCCCCATGAGTATCCGGTAACCAGGTATGGAAAGGGAAGATTGGCAATTTTATTGCATAAGCGATCAAAAACCCTAAATATAAGAGTATTTCAAGTGCGATGGGATAATCTTTTTTAGCTAATAATTCGAAATCGAATGCTGGTCCATGAGATCCATAGAGACCCATACTTAAAGCTCCCATTAAGATAAAAATGGAACCACCCGCAGTATACAAAAGAAATTTTGTGGCTGAATAGAGACGTCTTTTTCCCCCCCACATGGATAAAAGTAAGTACACAGGAATTAGTTCCAACTCCCACATGAGAAAGAAAAGTAGAATATCTCGAGAAGCAAATAATCCCAATTGGCCACTGTACATTGCCAACATCAAGAAATACAATAATCGCGGATTTCGAGTAACTGGCCAAGCAGCTAAAGTAGCTAAAGTAGTTACAAATCCCGTTAATAAAATAAGTCCAATGGAAAATCCATCAATTCCCAGTTTCCAATGAAAATGAATAAGGTTTATCCAGTTATAATCCTCTTCCAATTGGATTAATGAATTATCAAAATGATAATGATAACGGAATATATAGGTCATTAAAAGAAGATCTAATAAGCAAATACCTAGAGTATACCATCGAATCATTTTATTTCCTTTATAGGGAAATAAAGGGATTAATAACCCCGCAGATATGGGCAAAATAACAATTATTGTTAACCAAGGTAAATTACTCATAATGAAGAGAAAAGAGACTTTCGATATCAAAACCCATGCTTTCATTTTTGGGTCGAGTATGGGTTTTGATCAGTGAAAGAGGAAAAGGAGAATGAAAAATATATATGGGATGAATCTAACTATTTTTCTTTTTTGATGGATCAGTAAGCTAGACCCATACTGCGCGTTGTTTCATGCCATAAATAAACACGTACACTTAAGAAATCCGTTGGACAAGCCGATTCACACCTCTTACAACCTACGCAGTCTTCTGTTCTTGGAGCAGAAGCAATTTGCTTAGCTTTACATCCTTCCCAAGGTATCATTTCTAATACATCTGTGGGACACGCTCGTACACACTGGGTACAACCAATACATGTATCATAAATTTTGACTGAATGTGCCATTGAATCTAAGAACTCTATAAAAACTGTTTCATTGAATAAGATTTTTTAATATATGGCCAATGACGATATATTATGAATATCAAGCAAATCAATAATTGTATTATCGGTGATATAATGAATAGATTCGGATTCTATCTGTTTGATTTATAAAACAGACAGATTTGACCGAATCTGGTCTAATCGTGTTAAACAGATCATTTGAATAATGAGTTAAATATGAATTATGCTCTTGATTGATCGTAATACTTATTTGAAATCTCTAGAAAATAAAAGATCTAGATCTATTTTTAGAGAGACAAGCCTAGTATCCATTTGAATAGTAATAGGTATACAAATTTCTCGATCTCTATTACCATTTTGACAAATTAAATTGATCGATACGAGTTGATTTTCTGTTACGATATATTGCCAAAACAATAGCTAATCCAATAGCTGCTTCAGCAGCAGCAATAGCTATAACAAAGATCGAAAAGATATCCCCCTTTACTTGTCTACTATCAAAAAAATCTGAGAATGTTACTAGGTTTAAATTAACCGCATTGAGTATTAGCTCAAGACACATAAGTGCTTTAACCATGTTTCGACTTCTTACTAGTCCATAAATACCGATAGAGAATAAATAAGCACCTAAAATAAGCGCATGTTCGAGCATAATAGAGGAACTCCTCATACCTTGATCTCTTCAGATACAAACAAAAGTGATAGTTTCTAATTTACCATTATCGAAAGAAAAAAAATGATACGATGTCGCACGAGAGCTTTCATTTTCAAACTGTTTCTTCTCGACGAGCTATAGTAATGGCTCCTATAAGAGCAACTAGAAGAATTAGAGAAATAAGTTCGAATGGAAGGAAAAAATCAGTGGATAAATGAGCCCCAATACGTTGAATATTGCTTGTTAAATCTCGTTCTAACATTTGATCTGATTTTTGAGTCAGAGATATTCCGAACCATGATATGTTCAAGATAATAGTAATTAACGAACAAAAAAGACTTGTACAAACTATTGAAGTAATGCTATCTCCGACAGTCCAGGGAGGGGCATAATTGGGATATTTTGGATTATTCATCAACATCACGGCAAATAGAATCAAAATATTAACAGCTCCTATGTAGATCAGGATTTGTGCAACAGCTACGAAATCCGCATTCAGTATAATATAGAAAAAAGAGATACAAATTAGAACTAACCCCAATGAAAGAGCGGAATAAATTATATTAGTAATTAATACTACTCCTATACCTCCTAATATAAGACTTAGCGTTAGAGGAGCCAACAAAAGAATATCATATATCGATTCAGATCGATTCATTATGTGTACAATAAGTTTGAATATTATTTCCTCCCATTCACTAAATAAAAAGTTACCCTATTTACCTATATGCTATACTGGATTTGTAATTTCATTTGATATGGGCACTGATTAATTAATCTATAGATCAATAATAGATTCCGATCAATCACACATGTGACATTATTAATGGAATGTCAATAGAATTATTCATTAATTACTGATTTGTCAAAAAAAAAGATTTTGTTTATTAGATACTCTTTGATCGCAGCGCAATCTGAATAATCGTAGAAATTATTGAATCATAAAATTTGTCCGTAGTTTCTTCAGACATACTAAGTTAATATGTTATGTTGAGCTCGGAATTGTTTGAATTGTTAAATCTTCAACAACGGATATTGGTAAACGTCCTAAAGCAATATGATCATAATTTAATTCATGACGATCATAGGTCGAAAGTTCATATTCTTCAGTCATCGCTAGACAATTTGTGGGGCAATATTCGACACAATTTCCACAAAAGATACAAATTCCAAAATCAATACTATAATTTTCCAATCGTTTTTTCCCCATATCTATTCCGACTTTCCAATCCACAACAGGTAGATTGATCGGGCATACACGGACGCATACTTCACAAGCAATACATTTATCAAATTCAAAGTGGATCCTCCCGCGAAATCGTTCTGATGGGATCCATTTTTCATAGGGATATTGAATAGTAATAGGTAAACGATTCATGTGATATAAGGTAACAAAAAAACCTTGCCCAATGTATCTCGCAGCCTGTATTGCTTGTTCACTATAATTCATAAACCCAGTTACCATGGAGAACATGTGTAAAATCTCCTTGAATAATCATTTCATAGAAATTTCTTTCTCTTCATAGATTTGATCTATCAAATTTGGATATATTGCAAAATTGATAAAAACCTCTTCACGAAGAAGAAAAGAGAGTTAGTTACAATAAAATAAGTTGGAAAGAGGCTGTTAGTAACAGATTACCCAAAGCAATAGGTAAAAGAAATTTCCACCCAAGATCCAATAATTGGTCCATTCTTATCCTAGGCAAGGTCCATCTTGCCGTGATAGAAATAAATAAGAACAGATAGGCTTTAGCTAATATAATTAGGATCCCGATTGTTATATTAACGACCCCGCTAATTCCAGAAATAGAATCCCATTCAAAATGTTCCAGAATGGGTATGAATGGAATTGATAAGTTCCATCCGCCCAAGTAAAGAACTGTCACAAAGAATGAAGAAGCTAATAGATTTAGGTAAGAAGCAACGTAAAATAAACCAAATTTGATACCCGAATATTCAGTTTGATAACCCGCTACCAATTCTTCTTCCGCTTCGGGTAAATCAAAGGGCAATCTTTCACATTCTGCCAGAGATGAGATGAAAAAAGCTAAAAACCCTATAGGTTGACGCCACAAATTCCATCCTAAAAAACCATATCTGCACTGTGCTTCAACTATATCAATTGTACTTGAACTATTGGATAATTATAGTCGACAGAAACATCACTGTTTTCATCTCTATTCCAAAACCGTACGTGAAACTTTCACTTCATACGGCTTCTCAATGGTCATTAAGAAATAAAGAAAAAAAAGCACCAGATCATAAATTGAACCAATGAGATTCCGTCTGCTACAAATAATAGGAGCTTTTGAACCTATCTTAACCTTCAGTATTTTTTTGCCAGAGAAAGAAAACTGTGTAAAGGATTACTTCGTTCTGGATAGCCATTTTTGATTTAAGTAGATAGAAACATATTGTAGATCGGGGTTTTGGGGAAGTACCACTTGATCATCCCTACCAATGTCAAGTCCTTATTGTTATCCCATTTCTATGGAAATATCTTTGGTCTAGATATCAGTTTCTTTTTTTCACTAATCTTTTTTATATCTTGGTGTTTCTCACCATCTACCTTTGCTTGATTTTTAGTATATATGACAGTAACTTCATACTTTTCTTTTGTCCTTTGCCTCCCCGCTATTGGGCCCCGATGACTAATATATGAGCTGGGGTACACAGTTTTCACTGATTGTGCATGCTCTCACTCTTGTACATGGGGGATGGGACTTAATCATCTTACTGCAAGATTTGTAAACTGTTTGATCTCACCCATATGACTATCTAGTTTTTTGATCGGAATATTCATCCCATTCACTTCTGTTTTTCCCTTTTTTAGTTATTAATAAAAAGAGGGAAAAATGAATCTCATATTCCAACGAATCACACGTAGAGATATAGATAACACACATAAAGCTAAAGGAATTTCATAACTAATAGCTTGAGCAGCAGCTCGGAGACCACCTAAAAAAGAATATTTATTATTGGATCCATATCCTGCTATAAGCAGTCCAAGGGGAGCAATACTTGAAATTGCAATCCAAAAGAAAACGCCTATACTAAGATCAATTAAAACAATGTGGCGACCAAAGGGAATTACTAAATAGCCTAAAAAAATAGGTATCACTACTACTGCTGGACCAATACTAAATAACCAAATATCCCCCCTAGATGGGATAATATCCTCTTTTAGCAGTAGTTTTATTCCATCCGTCAAAGCTTGAATAATTCCCAAAGGACCGGCGTATTCAGGTCCAATGCGTTGTTGTATTCCCGCAGATATTTTTCTTTCGAGCCATACAATAACTAATACTCCTATCGTAATTCCCAATAGAAGGATAATTATGTCAATTAGAATCCATATAAAACTATATATTTCTTTTGAAAATCCCAATCGAGAAAATAAATTGATAGCTTGTTCTTCGAGATCTGCTATATTAATCACCATTTTAACGATCAACCTCTCCCATAATGATATCTATACTACCCAAAATCGTCATGATATCGGCTAATTTCATCCTTTTAACCAGTTGAGGAGGAATCTGCAAATTAATAAAACCAGGTGGTCGGATTTTCCATCTCCAGGGAAAAATGTTATCATCTCCTATAAAAAAAATTCCTAATTCCCCCTTGGGAGCTTCTACTCTCACGTAATGTTCTTGTTTTGATAACTCAAAAGTAGGGGAAGGTTTTTTACTAATAAATCGAGATTCAAAATTGTTCCATTGCGAATCTTTTCCCTTATTTAAACGTCGAACCTCTAAATTCTCATAGGGACCTCCCGGAATTATTTCTAGGGCCTGTCTAATTATTTTTATAGATTCTTTCATTTCTCCGATTCGAAGCAAATAACGAGCTAACGAATCTCCTTCTTTTTGCCATTGGATTTCCCAATCCAATTCATCATAACATTCATAATGATCCACTTTACGAAGATCCCATTGGATTCCGGAAGCTCGTAGCATGGGTCCTGATAAACTCCAATCTATTGCTTCTTCTCTACTAATAATGCCTACTCCCTCAACTCGTTTTAAAAAGATAGGATTGCATGTAATAAGTCTTTCATATTCTGTCACTTTTGGAAAGAAATAATAGCAAAAATCGAAGCATTTATCTACCCAACCGTAGGGTAAATCTACAGCTACTCCTCCAATACGGAAATAATTATGCATCATTCGCATGCCCGTGGCAGCTTCAAATAAATCATATATCATTTCCCTCTCTCTTAAAATATAAAAGAAAGGAGTCTGCGCACCAATATCAGCCATGAAAGGTCCAAGCCATAACAAATGAGAAGCTATACGACTTAACTCTAGCATAATCATTCTAATATAGCTGGCCCTTTTAGGTATTTGAATATTTTCCAATTTTTCTGGTGCATTAACCGTTATTGCCTCTGTGAACATAGTAGCTAAATAATCCCATCGTGTTACATAGGGGAGATATTGAACAATTGTTCGGTTCTCAGCAATTTTCTCCATACCTCTATGTAAATAACCTAATATAGGTTCACAGTCAATAACATCTTCACCATCTAGAGTAACAATAAGTCGAAGAACACCATGCATTGATGGATGATGAGGACCCATACTTACCATCATGAGGTCTTTCTCCCTAGCAACCATAATCATAACTCTTCCCCGGTTAAAAAAATCAATGAGAACAAAAGAAAGAATGACTCATTAGGATCCGGAATTTAATAAAACATAATTTCTTCAAATTTCGTTCAAAATTAACGCAGTCCACGAATATCTAATTGATCGATTAAACGTTTGTAACGAAGTCTATCTTTCTTGAACAGATAAATCAGAAGTCGTTTACGTTTACCCACAATTTTCCACAAACCTCTTTGGGACGAGTAGTCTCTTCCGTGCAGGTCCAAATGTTCAGTAAGTTTTTGAATTCGACTGGTTAAATAACATACTTGAGATTCAACAGATCCTCTTTGTTCTCTAGGAATCAAAGAGGGACGAACAGACAATTTTTTGATCATAAAAAAAATATTTCCAAGTTCAATATTATTGATTTAATTTAGAGTAAGAAAAAAGAATGAGATCCATTTCTTTTTGTTCATGGTCTATATATTCCTACGTTTCGATCGAATTAGAATAAAGCTACCATATCAGCAAGATTGAATGTCGGAGTTTATCCGGTATTATTCAAAAGAATGATACACTCTCCTTTTCCATTGAGAAAGAAAAAAAGGGATGACGGAATGATTAATAAATTCCCGATCTTTAAGATCAAAAAGAAGGGCTGTAGTGGATTATAGAACCGTGTCCCTTGATCTTTCCAAGTACCTCCAAGAGACCCTAGAGATTCCCATTGCTCCTCTCTAGGGTCTTGGAGGGTGTACTATAGTTACACCACTTCCTCTAATTTATTCATTATTTTGGGGATCTTCTTCATCCGTTCCTTTGCTAAGGTAGGAAGAAAAACCCTTGGGTTTTTTTCCCATTAGTAGGTCTCTCGGGAGGTTCAGTAGGTCTCTCGGTATGTTCGGGCTTGGTCCTATTATTTTCACCTCATCCTTCTCACCGAAAAAAAACTCTCTTAAAGAAGAATAACTCGTAACATAAGAAAGAGCTTTTCTTGCGTCCGAATTTGCTTTTTTCCTCCAAACCTTGTTACGATGCTGTTTTTTGGATTTAGAGGTGCGTTTTTTTGGTACAGCCATAATATTTTTATAGTTCAATTTTATTTAGAAAAAAATATCAAATTTTTGAATATTCTATATTTTTTTATTTTGTAAACTTCTTATATTATATATCTTTAAATTCAATTCATTTTTATAGTTTAGTTCCATTTTATTTAGAAAAAAATGATAGAATATTCTATCGTTTTTTTCTTGCATTTTGCAACCTTATTAGAGAATATTTACTAGTAATAGAAGATCCACGATACAAATTGATAACAATTATCAATTCTTACATACGTATATCGAATTTTGAGTAAATGAAAACTATGTCATTTTAACAGATTCAATTATTTCTCATCTTAAGAATTCCAATTGGTTTAATTTTCTATTCAATTCTATTCTTAATACTACTATTGATCTACAATAGAAAATTTCATAAAATAAGAATGTGTGTGTACATGACTAATAGCTCAGTACCTAGACTGAAAAAGAGTTCCTTCTTGCTCATCTTACAAATATTTGATTAGTATCAGTATTGACCGGTGCAAATCTTTTGCAGAAAAAAGATGAAAAAAGGTCACAATAAATATGAAATCGATAGGATTGCATCCCATATTCTATCGTTCTTGTTTATTTATGATCTATCGTTTTTATTTTATTCTCTTCAGGGTCTAGTGGATTGGAAACCAAGAATGTGGAATATCAAAATATTGAGAATAATGATTTAATCTTCCTATGGAATTTATATACAAATATGCTCGGGTCGTACCTTTCCTTCCGCTTTCAGCTTCTGTACCAATCGGATTAGGATCCTTTTTTTTTCCAGGAGCAACTAAGAGTGTTCGCCGTACATGGGCTCTTATTAGCATTTTTCTGTTAAGCGTAGCTATGTTTCTTTCTTTCAATTTGTTCTTGCAACAGATTACCGGCGGTCCCATCTATCGGTATTTCTGGTCCTGGGTTATCAATAATAAGTTTTCATTAGAATTAGGCTATTTGATTGATCCACTTACTTCCATTATGTTAGTTTTAGTTACAACAGTTGGAACCATGGTTATGATCTACAGCGATAATTATATGTCGCATGATAAAACATATGTGAGGTTTTTTCGCTTACCTTAATTTTTTCAATGCTTCTATGCTGGGGTTAGTTATTAGCCCTAATTTATTACAAATATATTTTTTTTGGGAATTAGTAGGAATGTGCTCCTATTTATTGATAGGTTTCTGGTTTACGCGACCCAGCGCGGCTAATGCTTGTCAAAAAGCATTTATAACTAATCGTGCAGGGGATTTTGGACTCTTATTAGGAATCCTAGGTTTTTATTGGGTAACAGGTAGTTTTGAATTTCAATATTTGTTTGAAAAATTCAACGAATTGACTGCCGTTGATGGGGTTGGTTCGCTCTTTTTTACTTCGTGTGCTTTTCTCTTATTTTTAGGTCCAGTAGCCAAATCTGCACAATTTCCACTTCATGTATGGTTACCTGATGCTATGGAAGGGCCTACTCCTATTTCAGCTCTTATACATGCCGCTACTATGGTAGCAGCAGGAATTTTTCTTGTAGCTCGGTTGTTTCCTCTTTTTAAAGCTCTACCTTTAATAATGTATCTTATCTCTTGGATAGGTGGAATAACAGCTCTATTGGGAGCTACTATGGCTCTCGCTCAAAAAGATCTTAAAAAAGGCTTGGCTTATTCTACTATGTCTCAATTAGGTTACATGATGTTAGCTCTAGGGATAGATTCTTATCGAATCGCTCTGTTCCATTTGATTACACATGCTTATTCCAAGGCATTATTGTTCCTAGGATCCGGATCAGTCATCCATTCCATGGAACCCATTGTTGGATATTGCCCCAGTAAAAGTCAGAATATGGCTCTTATGGGTGGTTTGAGGAAATATATGCCAATTACGGGAATCACTTTTCTTTTAGGGACACTTTCTCTTTCTGGTATTCCACCTTTTGCTTGTTTTTGGTCTAAAGACCAAATTCTTAGTGATAGTAAGTTATATTCTCCCATTTTGGGGGGAATAACTTGGTTCACAGCAGGATTAACTGCCTTTTACATGTTTCGTATGTATTTACTTACTTTTGAAGGGGACTTCCGCGTCAATTTAGTGAATTCATATAACAACCATATTACATTATATTCGACTTCTATGTGGGGAGAGGAGGAATCCGGGATATCAAATAGAACGAGAGCGGATTCTATGTCGAATCAAATTATAGGAAGCAATAATTCCTTTTCCAAAGAAGCATTTCAAATTTCCGAAGGATTGTACAAAAAGAACAGAGGTTTGGTTGTCACTTATCCTTTCTTCCATAAGGGATCTTTTGCATATCCGAAAGAATCGGGCAAGACAATGCTATTTCCTTTAGTTGTATTGGGAATATTTACTCTGTTTGTTGGATTGATAGGAGTTCCTTTTTTTCGAAGCGGAATGAGTTATGACATATTATCTCAATGGTTTACTTCAGCGATGACTCCTTTTGATAAGAAACATCCGGAGAATTGGTCCGAATTTTTCATAGACGCAATCCCCTCAGTTGGTATAGCATTTCTCGGTATATTTATTGCCTGTATTCTACATAGACCTATTTACTTCTTATCAAAGGATGTATATCCTAAAACAAATCCTAATATGAAGATTTTTATGGACCAATCGATTAATATTATATATAATTGGTCTTTTTATCGGGCTTATATAGACATATATTATGACATAATCTTGATTAAAGGTATACGAGGATTAGCTGAAACAAGTCATTCATTTGATCAATGGGCAATTGATGGAATCCCAAATGGAGTAGGTTTTTTAGGTCTTTTTGTAGGAGAGGAAATGAGATGCTTAGGAGGGGGACGTATATCTTCCTA
>BSBK01015395.1:0-27500 GCA_027943335.1 Chamaecyparis obtusa
CTTTCATAACACAAAATGAATGGGCCCCATAAAGTCTCCATGACTTTCAACACTTTGGGACACACAATTTAATGTAGTCTCGTCATGAAAATAGACTTGAATATTATGATCTCCACACAGTCGGGACACACAATTAAGTAGTCTATCATGATATGGTTTCGTTATTACACATCTAGTAATAACAAGAGTCAAGATCTCCGCACAGTCGGGACACACAATAAGTAGTCTATCTTAACACTTTGGTTCACTATTATCAAGTGAGGAAGGCTTCCATAAACTTGTCTATCAAAGACAAGAATCATTAAGATACAAAGTGATAGATCACTAATGCTGAAAATCAACATCAGGAATACTTCCTCTAAATTAATATGACCACGATCCTGGGTTTCCATCTTAATTTGATCTTCTAGCTTCTCCCACTGACATGAAAGCATAGCCTTCTCACATGGTAATTCATCACAATTCTCTGCTACAGTTTCTTGATCACTAGGTAACCAAAAAAACATGGTCTACTCCCTCTGAATCAAGATCTTTGAACGTCCACTGATGTAGATCCTTTCACTTCCTCTTCTGTCATGGAGGCATACCCTGTTTATATGCTCATCTCATTGTTACTACAGGACATGACTCCATACCTTTCTTCCTAAGAGAATCAATGTCTCATACATGAATAATCTAAATAGACATAAGGTTGCCAACTCACATTGACTAGCATAGGATGCATTTTGATCTTTTTCAAGGCCACAACACTAACACTCCCTCTTGGACTTGAGGGAAGATAATAAAGACCTCTGGTATGATGTTCATCTTAATAAACTGTAGTTTCAAGATGTATGAATTACTTCAATCAGAGATCCTATCCATGTGCATCTCATCTATGATTCTATCCATGAGTTTCCACTTATATAGCCTCAGAATTGTTTCACCTTTAGCAATGATCTCCCTCTCAATCAATATGATCGATTTTGTGACAAGTTGACTGAATCATCTGCTCCCTCTGAAGCTCAAGCTCATCAATTCTTAAACTTTCTGAAGATGTCAGGACTCACTCTTAATCTGAATTTCTCATGCTTTCATCCTTTTATATTCCCTTTCGTAAGGTGAGCCCATACAAAAAGTATTTTGAAGAATCCATCTCGCTATAGTCCAAAGGTTGTACACAAATCCATGAGTACTTATTATGAAATTTCACTGTCGTAGTGTAATCAAAATCTGGAGTACTGTAGTTGTAGGAGCCTGTCAGTGCCACATGTGCAACGGACCCTACACTCATCAGTCCATAAGTACTTGTGATCAAAGAATCATCCTACACTTATTATAGTACGGAACAACCCTGCATAATGCCTTGATTGCATCATTCTTCTTTTCCTACAAGAACATTCTTGGAGACAAATGAAAAGTTCAAGGCAAATAGCTCTTATAGTACAAACATGAATACATATAAGAAAATGACTACAAAATTACTCAAAGATGAATACTTATCTTAAGTTTCAAATATTTCTTTCTTTAAAGTGAGCCCATAGTCACTTGATATCCTTGATAAGATATCAACCAATTCTACCTCTTTTCCTTAGCACACTTTGTTGGAATGCAAACTTATGTTGTTTAATTTACCCATCTTTCTTGATCATTGTGATGCCCATAAATGATCAAACATTATCTATAGAGCTCTAACAAAACTAACATAAGTTTTTTTAGTTTAGGGTATAAGAAAACATAAGGGAAAAATAACTTGTACCCAGATTGAAGCAATTCTGAAGATGACTTCCAAGTTGCTCTTGAAGGTCTTTAGACCTAGTCTAACATCACTGATGCATACCATGTTGACTAAAATTATTGCTCAATGTATATATAAAGGATGCAATATGATAGGAGACTGACTTTTAGATTTGCATTGTATGGTTATGTTGATTGTTTGTATGTTCCTTTGCTCCACTACTACCTGTAGCTACTTTCCACAGACCATTATGATCCTCCTCTGAAGTCTTTCATAGCTACATATACCAGATCTTCTATCGTCGAATGGAGGCCCTTCTCTACAGAACTAATACTCCTCAATTTTCTCTTGTTCAATGATTTTAGTGAATCCCCTGTTGCAAGGTATGCACCGGGAGTGAAGATTTATAATCTCCAATTGAGACTCACTGTCAAAGTCTACTTTTCTATTTGATGCGTTGACAACCTATGAGGAAATGGATTATTACTTGTGCCTCTAGACCATCGTGAATCTTCCTTTCTATTTGACTATGTTGATCTAGATATCTCGGGTCCCATAGGTCTTAGTCCAAATACAGTGGAGATGATATGTTTCTTACTCCTCCTTGAATTTCTGTATGCTATAGGGAGTGTTCGCTAGTGATTCCAATAACTATATCCTCTATTTTATTAATATCACTGGCCTCCAAAATATGTATCAGTAAGATGCTTCCTTCGTATATGGGGATAGAAACGTACAAACCATCGTTCACTGTTGCAATTCGCTATCAATCTCCTTTTGACCCACCATTATTGATGCTACACTCTTTCTTAAGTCAAAGAATGATTGACCCATTATCGTTTCTATAGTTAATAGTCTCTATTTGAAGTCATCTACCCATCGCATGTTCTTGAGTTTCTGTAGCATGATCTGGCATACTAGTCCAACCCTTTCGACATCTCTCCTTATGTGTAATGTTCCCACTTTCTAACTTGAGTAATGAAGGCTAAACCTGGAATGGCTTTGGTACTCTGTTTTAATTAAACTTTGCCTTTCGGTATGATCTTCTATTGTAATGTCCCATGTATCGAATAGCATAAATAATGTTTATCACTAGCTTGTACCAATAACTCATTTATCATTAATCCACAACATTCTTCTAGTTCGAATGTCCACCTTTAACTATTTTTGATAATTATTATTGGGTTTAAGTAGTATTACATCATTCACTATTATTTGAAATCATAATACGACTGGATCATAATATGATTGGTGTCAATCAGAAATCATCCTTTTATTTACAAATAATTAGTCCTATTCGAATCCATGTGATTGTGTATATTGCACTTATTGTGTCAATGTTGGCTATAGTCGACACATAGATCCAACTTCAATTATAAACTTTGCTATTGGTAATCATCTATCTTAGTCAATAATAAGTAGTTAACTTTACATGGTTGATGATAGATATCGCTAGCCATGGGATAATTTGCGGATGTGGAACCATGAATTCATTCCTAAAATAACATTGATTTTATTTACCTTTTGTGATAGGAATCAACCTCATCATATTGGATATCTCCCAAAATAATTCAACCTCTTTTCTTTCGTTCAAATGGTTCGATGTTGAAATTTTCTTACTCTATTTTGACCAATGATAATATTTATTCATTGTAGATTATATTAGCGATCGCTGGCCATTCCGTGTGTAAAGATAGTAATCACTGTTACTTATGGATAACTTAGCAATCAATGATGTTCCATCTGTGATGAATTCCTCTTCTTCATGTAATGGTCCCTCTTTTAATCTGTTGACCGACTTATCCCATGTAATTCCAATTTATATGTCGATGACCTTCTACATATATTGCAGCCTATAATGCCCTCTTGATTTGCATGTATTCCTATTAGATTCTATCGTTGACTGTATGAACTGGGTGCTGAGTATCCATCCCATTTACAACCAGTGTTCATCTTATCTCCTCCCCATCCTGAGATTTGTCGAGTGCAGGATTGAACATGATGTTTCCTTATTTTACTTACTGGTCTGTATATATATATATATATATATATATATATATATATATATATATATATATATATATATATATATATATATATATATATATATATATATATATATATATATATATATATATATATATATATATATATATATATATATATATATATATATATATATATATATATATATATATATATATATATATAGGTTAGGCTCTGATACCATGTTGTAATTCCTAGATCATCCAATAGAGATAATGTATATATATAGTGTGATATTGTAGAATACAATTGCCTTCGTTATTGATTGATTCTACAATAACAATAGGGTATATGGATATATTGAATAGTCATGTAATGAATAGACATTACTGTATATACTTATGGTCATGTCACTTCATTACATAACTATTCAATTATACTTAATATATACTTACTTTTCAATTATATTATATATATATATATATATATATATATATATATATATATATATATATATCATTATTGTCTCATCATTTATTAAACACGAATGAATAATACTTTAACACATGTAGGGGAGCCTGATGGAGGATTGGAGATAGTGAAGATTCGATGAGGGGAAGGAGAATCTAGATATTTTGATTGCATGATTTGACACCAAAGAGATTGAGATCTAAAGTACATGTTCCAGACAAGTTTCCCTCCAAATGCCTTATTTCTAAGAGACAAGTTCTGAAGGCCTACTCCATTAGACAACTTGCTACAAGAGAGTCTCTACAGGGATAGAAGAGGGACTTTCCTGACATTAGTCAAATTGGACTACCAAAGGAAGCCTTGGATGATTTTCTCAATTTGATTAATTACTAAGATAGGCGCTTGAAGCACAGATATATAGTAGTTAGGTATAGCCAGAAGGATAGTTTTAATTAGTAAAATTCTATCAAATAAGGATAGCCAATGCACTTTCCAAGAAGAAATTCTACTCTTAAGCCTACTAATCACATTATCCCAGAAAGAGATCTTTACTGATCCAAAAAAAAAGGGAATACCTAAATAGGTAGATGGAAATTCACTAATGGGGAAGCCAAGTATATTTGCAATTCTATCCCAGACAACATCAAGGGTAAAGAGGATGAAAATTTTAGATTTGGTTGGATTGATCACCTCACCAAAGCCTGAAGTATATAAATTCAATATCTATTTTACACATCTGGCCTCATGAATAGTGGACCTACCAAAGAGGAGTGTGTCATCAGCAAAGAAGTTGTGGGTGATGGAAGGATCCAAATTAGAAATATGTATGCCCTTCCATTTAGACAGAGCATTTTGAGCCAGAATTGACCTACTAAGAGCCTCAGCCAAGATGATGAAAAGAAAGGGGGAAATAGGGTCCCCTTGGTGGACTCCTTGGGTAGCACAGAAGTATACAGAGGGGGAGCCATTAACAAGCACTGAGAAAGTCACACCTGTATGCACCCTCAAATGGTCACCTAGACTTTGGGCCCCCATTCAGCAATTTATCAAATCCCTAAATCAATATTTTCAAAAATCAACATTTTTCAAATTATATCAATTTCCTTGATCAAGTCCTATTTTATCATTTTCAATTATTTTCCATGGGCTAACCATTTTATCCTAAGTCTTTATTTAATTAAAAGGAATATTTCCTCCCCTTTTATTAAATAAAAAGCCCCCACTTTTCCTCTTATCCTAAGATGCACAAATAAAGCATTATTCTTGTTTTATAAAAAGGGCAAAAAGAACTTTTTGTCTCATATGGACACAAAAGTCAACTCTTATTTTCTCATTGGAGGATATTTGTGCACATGGATTTCTCCTCTTTGATGCTCCACCATTGATTAAATCTTTTGCCTCTTAATCTCCATGGTCCATTTCTCCTCGTTTCCTATAAAAGAAGAGCTCTCTTCCTCATTTTAGGTCATTCACTTTTATGCTAACTTTATGCTGCAGGAATTCTTGAAGACTTTGAAGCTTTTTGGAGATCATTATTGCATCACATCTTGGCTTTCTTCATTGCTTCATAGTTTAGTTTTCATTCTTGCATAGTAGCTTCATATTTCATGCTTTCATAGTTTAGATTTCCTTTCATGCTTTAGAATAATTCATCTAGTTTAATAGGAAGGATTGTAACACTTGCTATTTCCATTTCATAGTTTAGATTGTACTTTCATTTTCATAGCATAGCTTGCATATTTGCATCTGCATTCTTAGCTTACTTGCATTGCATTTCATTTGATTCTTGGAGATATTGGCACTCTTGCCCTTGTCTACATTTGAATCTCTCATTGTGTGGTTGACTAGCAAGGTCATTAAGCCTTTTAGCTCTAGCTGAGAGCAATTTTTAAATCTTGCAACTCCATACATAGAGAGCTATGGATTGATTTTTGAGACCTCATTCTTGAGTGTTCTTGATTGTAATGATTCATAGAAGTGCACTATTTTGTGTGTATAGCACTAGCTAAGCAATGCCTAATCCACTTGCACCAATCCGAGAAGTCAAACTTTGCAAGAACCCTAAGCAGAAATGACCAACATACCTTATCGTAGGCTTTCATCATGTCTAGCTTCAAGATGAAGGAGGGGCTCTGGGAGGATTCGATAGAGTGGAGAACTTCCATAGCAACAAGGGCACCATCCATAGTGTCCCATCCAGGGACAAAGCCTCCTTGTTGCAGAGAAATAATGCAGGGAATGAGCGGTTTGAGTCTGAGGTAGATTGCTTTAGTGAAGATTTTGTAAACTGAGTTGCAGAGAGCAAGAGGCCTGAAATCCACAAATGTTTGGGGGGATTGACACTTGGGGATGAGAGAAAGGTTAGTCCTATTAAATTCTTTGAGTATATAACCCCCCTTGTGGTTGCAGGATTCTTCAATGGGCATGAGAAGATCAAAGCTAAGTACATCCCAACATTTTTGGAAGAATGTCATAGTGAACCCATCTGGGCCAGGTTCTTTATCAGGAGGACATTTTGTTTTTATTATTGTATGCATATTTATAATTAATTCATGTTATGCCATGTACTCATAAAAATTATTTAGACTCTGGCTTCAATTAGTTGATCTTTTCTTAAGAAATCTAGGGATTTGTTTGTTGTAAGTTTCCCTCTTGTTGACCTTCCTTAGTAATAATTACTTTTTTCTATCTCATGTCTTACAATTTATTAGAGATTTTAGTAATATTTTTATATATTCAATTAATGTGATTGATGACTCTTTTCTTTATTTTTATTTGGTTTACAATGTACATAGTTCTAATGTATAACTAATAGAGTCAATTTTTTTTGAAATAATGATATAATAAATTACATATTTGAATATTTATATTCTTCTGGTTCAAGAATATATATGATGGTTGTATATTAGTGAATGTAATTCTTTATGTAAATATTAGTGTAGTTTGAATATGTATTATTTTATATTATGTCATGTGCTTGTATTGATTACTTTACTCTTTATGAGAGAAAAATACTTATATAATAATGCTATGGTTTTTAATTCATCTAGTGCTTTAGTGAATGCTTTAATGAATCTAGGATTTATTATTCATGATTTACCAATACTATAACTAGTGATAATGATGCTTATTACACTTATTAACTATGGTCCTTTTAATTATGATTATTCTAATTATAATTTTTTTTTATAAAATGATGGTGCTAACAATAGATCTTCATAGCCATATCTCATTGTCTTAAATACCATATGAAGAGGAATGATGAAAAATTTATTCATTATTTTATGTACATTACACAAGATTAAATATGGACAAAATATTGAATTTGTAATAAATATTTATTATAAGAGTCACCTACAAAAAATAATGTAACAAAATTAGTTGCTATATCAACATCTTTTCAGGTTGTCAAAGATCAAGACTTTCCTACAGAAGGATATTAACTAGAAAAAGATCTATGACAAATTTATCATTCTAAACACAAAGTCATTTAACATCAAAAGTAATTTGGTTTCTTAATAAAGAATAGCTTCTTGAAGAAATAATGTAATTCCCTAAACAATGGAGCTTCCAAAATATCAAATTTGCAATTCCATTTGGAATTTCTTTACTAAACTCTAGATGTCCTCTGTTATGGTAGTTTAGGCATTGAGATGCCTCCAAATAGTAGAATTTTTGAATTGAATGGAGTACTTTTTTATATAGTGCCCAAATTATTTGGAGAAGTAGGCATGTGAGCTAGAATAGGAGCCAGCATATAAAGTTGTTCTTCCCCCAACCACATCCTTTTAGAAGTTAATTGTATCTCCTCTCCCAAGCCTCCATCATATCCATTTTACCATGAGAGCCTTATATTTCATATGGTGGTTCTAAAATGTTCAACCCTTGAGAGTAGTAGGATTACTCACGAGATCTCTATCTTGTAGATCATTGGTAATTAGAATTTTTCACCAATTGTTTCCCCTATTTTAACATCTCCTAAACAATATTGACTAAGAATCTATCTTATAGATAATTGGTAAGTAGGATTTTTCACCATATTTGTACCCTATCTTAACATCTTATAACCAATTAAAACATCTATCTCATACCTTAGTGCTTGTTTTTAAATGGGTTTGGGTCCTCTTGTGATTACCTAATTAGAACATCTCCAACCAAATTTTACTAAGAGGGATTTACAAAAAATGGCCTATATTTTCCAATTTTTGACCTCTAGATAGACCTAATTCTAGGCAACTATAGACGACTTTCTTTTCTCTTTAGTTTATATCAATAAGAATAATATATGCTATGTTATATATAACATTTTTTATGTCTTTGCACAGGCATTATGGTATAATTTTCTCTTTCAATTTTCCTAATCAAATGAAATGAAGTATTGTTTTCCAAAAATCATCATTAATATCTGACTTTTTCTCTTACTTCATTTTCAAACTAATTCTATAATGATATTATTGTTTAGGTGATCAATATTACTAAAGGAGCTTCAAAAAATAATTTAACTTCATTATTAAAAATTTCTTTCTACTCTCAAAACCAATAATCTTTGATAATTTCAAAAATTCATTTATTTTATTTTCATCAAATACAAGTTATAAATGTCTTTCGAGGAAGAAGAGTGAACACCCCAACCTTAATTGGTTTGAAAGAGAATAAAAGAATAAAATATATATTTCTGAAATTAAAACAGAAGATCTACATGAATATGTCGTCACAAGACGAGGCGGCAGTTCTTTCGTATTTCACCATCCGATCCCGTCAACACATCAATACTCCCCATCTTCACCATGGATTCACCAAATTTGTTACGCCAAGTAGATGGATTCACAACGTTACTCCTCACCATATTCCACGTTGAAGGAGTCGAAAGTAAGGTTTGATCAGATGTGAATAATCCACGATTTTTAAAAAGCTGTGTATAATATTTGTTGTCAAGCCGACTGGGGGTAATTTCCTCCAATGCGACGGTTGGATCGGGAGTATCAGCAGGCGGGCAAGTAAGCTTTAGTTGCCGCGCTAGTTGAGCGTCCAGTGTGGGGTCCGCAGCGCCTGTGTTGTTG
Source organism: Chamaecyparis obtusa (assembly GCA_027943335.1). NCBI lineage: Eukaryota > Viridiplantae > Streptophyta > Pinopsida > Cupressales > Cupressaceae > Chamaecyparis > Chamaecyparis obtusa. The sequence goes on from BSBK01015395.1 coordinate 9,235, forward strand.
AAGTTGTAAAGCCTGTCACGAAACGAGGAGCAATGCGATACGCCAATGGAGTGTGCACCTACAATAAAATGTAATTATAAATATGTTTCCTATTACAAAACTATGAAGTGAGATAAAAATGGCTTTATCTGAGGGACAAAAGAATATTAAACATAATTTTAATGCGATCTACCTGAAAGAGTTACCATATCCTCCTGGGATAGACCTTTCTTCACAAATATATCCGTTAACTGTTGGACGTTGAAAGATGGAGGAGGTAAATTTCCTATGATATCCTCATCTTTAGAGATCCTTCCGTCTCTCCGCCCGGCTGGAACTTGCCAATTCATCTTACCTGCCTGCAAAAAAACAAATGGTCCACAATCGGGAGAGGCTGAGTAAAATTTCAATAAAAGTTGATTTGATAGGGAATAAATTAGGGTTATATAACAAGATAAAAAGAGATAGCAACCTTGGATGCACTATCTCGTGCAGCAAATGCAATGATATCTGCACATGAAACAACTTGAGGGCACTTGGCCTCAATTTTCCGTTTTGCTTCATCTATCACTTCAAATCCTCGGAGGCTTGGAAAATTTGCAGGTGACTCTTTCTCGGCTTTATTGTTAGGCGTAGAGTCCAAGAGAATTGAACCATCGCAACCCTGTAAACATCACCTTATTATATAAGTTAAAACATTCGATATTTTTGAAGCCCTAATGTTGTACAAATTAGAAGACCTCTAAGAGGGATTCGCTTACCCTAACAAAGCAGTCGTGGAAATGCATCCTAATTAGAGGAGCTGCTAATGTAGGGTCTCCTTTTAGGGCTTTGGAGACTGTTCTCCTTACAATGGACTCAGCTTGAGGACATTTATGGTGGTAATAACCCACCCACAGGCCATTCGCATGCGCATAGGTTGAACATGCGCAGGACACCATGCAAAGGAACCCTAGAATCAACAAGGATTTCGATGTATTCATTATTGAGCTGTGATCACTGCCTCTGGCCTTACCAATATGTTATGAACAAAAAAAGCTAGGCTTGGATTTGGCTTATACGAAAAGCTTGGCAGAAGTACTGTTAAAGTACTTCTGATTGCTGGGGCTGTGCTTAAAATTGGTTAAATTTAATTCTGCAATGTCTCTATTTATACCGATCATACCAACGTAGTCTACTAAGAATGAGTTGTCTAAGCCGCCGCTGACAAAGTCTATTTATTATAGAAATAATCATTTTACGCTTCGACGTTTGATTTGATAAATTCTATGTGATTGACTAAGTACCAACAAACTAAACGCGCAAATCCGTTTGTCGTATTCGCTACCAAATATCTCTTGATAGCAACTAATTGTTGACCATGAGAGCTGATATTCTGAAGCTTCCGGAACGCATCCGATTGACTGAAAATGATGTAAAATGACTATAAAAGCATGGCGACTAATTCGAATGGGAACGAATCGTATTGCATTAAATGGGATAGAATTTCTTCTCATTGCATTATAATATTTTTAAAAGTGATTAAATGTAGCGCAAGGTTGACTAGTTTACAATAGTGATACGTATTTATGTTTAAATTATTATCGATGATAGTCATGAACAATACAAAGAGAGAAAATGTCAAAGCTTCGCCAGCGTTGGCTATGCCTTACACGGAAATTGTAGTGTAAAACTTACGAATAGCAAATGTGTTCGAGCTAGTCATGTGAGACCCATCTATCATATATTGGAGAATCATTCAAGCAAATCTTATTGATTTTCAATATTCTAATATATACAATTTATTACTTTTGTATCTCTAAGTGTTATATTAAAAAAAACATTTCTATATGTCTTTCAAGTGAATACACCTTTCTACATAACCTTGTATTTTTCACATCAATTTTAGATTCAGTTTGTCTACACAAATCCTAATGCGATAATTGTTATACAAGCAATAATATATGTAGAAAAAAATTAACTTTTAATTATAAGGTATGTTATAGAATGGGCGAAAACATGCCAGCTCTACAGAAAAATGCAGAAGGTAGGGCTTCCTATGGCATGAATGTGAAGCCCATGCATGTCCCTCCATCCAAACAATCTAAGCATGATGTCTTTTCTACTGTTGTTGGCTGACCTCTGCCTCAGGCTTCTAAATCCTTTTTTGTTGCTCCATAGGATGCCTTTGTGTCACCTATGTTTCAATATTCGACTAGGGTTCCTCAGGATAGTTTAAGGGGAAGGTCTCTTTAATCACTCATCTTTACCATTCCCCTTAGCTCTAAGCGTAATTTTGATGGCAGGAATTTGTGAAAGATGGATGATTCCTATATGATGGGTGCGCACTCACATCTATAGGTTCCACAAATATTTTCTTTTTATTTTGTGACTTTTGAACTTGTATTAGTGCCAAATGAAGGATTTACAATGACAGATGGGATATGCAAGGTTGATTCCCAATATCAGGGCACGATACCCCCTTCACAACCACTTTGGCTACATTCTAGATCATCCCCTCTAAAAGTGGAGCTAGATGCAAATATTTTGCAGGAGGCTTCATAGAATGAAGCTTTCTTCACCAAGCAAGGGTTAATTGCAAGATTCAAAGGATTATGGCTAGGTCTCTCTCAATTGCATGATTGGATCTCAATAACTTCGATGCCTCATTTGAAGGATGACATTAAAATGTATACATCAGCAAAGGGATTTTTGTGGTAGTCTTTGAAGAAATTTAGGATTGGCAAACAATTCTCTACAACTACCAATGAGAATCTGAGGGGAACCTTCTAATGCTCAAACCTTGGCATCAATCCTTTGATCTGGATTCTGAATCATTTTCTTCAATTCCAGTCTTGCTAAGGCTATAAAATTTACCTTTATTATTTTGGTTTGATTCCTTTTTGGAGACAATTAGAAATTCTTTGGAAAATTATGGGTGTTAATGTCATGTCTTGTATGAGCCTTCACACTACTTATGCTCAAGTTTTGGTTGAAATATACACCACTAAAGATCTACTAGTGGAGCTCTCTCTCAATACTCTTGAGAAATGCTAGAACTAGATTGTAGATTACAAAGGCATTCCTTTTTGTTGTCATAGGTGCTTCAAAGTTGGTCATATGGCAGTCCAATGCCCCAAGAGAAAGAAAGATAATCAAGATTCTTGGTGGAAGGGTATCTTCCCCCACCATTATTTTGTAAATAAGGATGACCCATGTCAAGGGAGGAAAGATGTAGCCCAAGAAGGCGACTGTCTATGGGATACTTCAAAATGTAGTGTCAATCTCTCAAAATAAACAAATTATAAGGTTGGCCTCCTAACCTCACCAATGATCTCCACTCCTGAGACCAAGGATGGGCCTCCATCTAGTGGCCCTAAGTGTCGCAAGATAATTTACACCCCATCCCTGATAAAGGAATTAGAAAGGCCTTCTGACTTTTCTATTGCTAGAGATTGTGTGGTTGGGGGTCTTACAGTAGATCAAAAAAGAAAATATGATGTTGAAGAAAATTGCACAGTGATGCAAAGGAAAAGGAAGAATGTGGGACTCCATTCAATATGTTTAACATCATTGTCATGCTAAAAAATAAGTAAAATTCTAATAGTATTGGTCATGGGTTTGGTCAATTTTATGTTGTTCTGCACTCCAATTTTGGAACATATGTAGTCATATGAATCTAAATGGGGATTGGTGATGTCTTAAATGGCACACTTTTTTTGATGTAATAATTAAGTAAAAAATTTAGAGATAGGTTGTAGGTAAGGGTGATGGTAGCAGCAATTTTTCTAACTAATATAGGCCTATAGTAAGTATGAAACTTCAATATAATATATTATCTGTAATAATTTTAAATTTGTAATATCTTTGTGATATAATACAAAGGGAGTTAGTCCGACCTAGCTATTAATGTACCAAAAAATCTTAAAAATTCCTAGAAAAATAAATAAATTAACAAACTAGAATATATTCATATCTATATAAAGTAATTCTACTCAATTAGTTAATTTACACATTATTTATCAAAGATGTAATCCATGTTATAGAAATGAAACTTGTTTAAATCTATAATGAATAAAATAACCTTGTTAATGAAATTGAAGAGTAAAAACATAATTTTTAGTTATATATAAGGGCCCGTTTGGTAGCAGGAATTAGGAAATGATGGATTTGATCAAATGCTGGAAATGTCAAATCATGGATTTGATAATCTAGTTTTTCATTTCTGGATTATGTTTGGACCGTTTGGTTCCACTTTTCAAAATTGGAATTGGACTTTGAGTATGTTTTTTTAAATTTTTTTTGAATTGTTTTAATGTTTTTGAATTTAATAATTCATTTTTATTAATGGAATTGAATTTAAAATGGAATCAGAGACTGTTTTAGGCAATTAAAGTTGGTGGCAGGCAACCAAGTTACAATCACAACAATCAAAATTTAAAAAAAATTCAACAAAAAATTTGGAAAATAAATTCGAGAAAAAATTCAAAAAAATAAAAAATCATTTTTTTTAAAAAAAAAATTTGAAAAAAATTTCAACAAAAAAATTCGGCAAAAGATTTGAATTTTTTTCAAAATTTTTTGAATAAATAACAAAGTTACAAACCACCCAGAAAAATAAAAAATAAATTAAATCCCTCCCCACACAAATAAAAAATTAAAAAATTATGTGTAGACATGACAAAATTTCTTTCCCCCATTCAAATTCCAATTTCAAATTCCAACTCCACCTTTTCATGGAAGATGTAAATGACAAATGTTAATTCCAATCTAATTCCAGCTACTAAACGGACACTAATGGTCTATTAATCTATAAGATAAATTTCTTATACATTGGCTATCATAGCCTTACAAATCTTGTGAATAACCTCCTATCTGAATAACTTACTATTTATTCTATTTATCTAAATCTAGCTTAAAAAGTAGTTGTAAATATAATATTCTCCAACATTCCCTCTCCCCCCAGCTTGCCCCCTTATTACATTATGAACAAGAGTAGAACATTGCAATGGTTTTGAACCCAACCCTTCTGAAGATTTTGATGAAGAGTCTTCACAAATCCTCTTTGTTTACCTAGGAAAGAACAAACTTATAATATTAGTGGATCTCTTGACTATGAAACTTGTAACTATTTGTTCGAAATTGGAGAACATAATATTTGTTAGGATTAGGTAATACTAAGAGGGGGGGTGAATCAGTATTACAAAACTTTGATTTCAACTTCAAACAATTATAAATAATCCAAAGTAATGCAGAAATGAAAAGAACATATAAGCATAACACATTACTTATGACACCATGATTTGTTCTCAAGGAAACCCTGGATAAAGGGAAAACCCCAGTAGGGATGGTACCCACAAATATGCACTAAAATATAATGTCCCTATTAGGAGATCTAGCCCTATTAGGAGCTAATTATTACATAGTACATTTCCTTGTTAGAGGATTACAAAAACCCTATTAGGGGCATACAAAACACCTAGTTAAAGGTGGTGAGCACACTGTTCTTATAATAAATACTGTCCCAAAATAGTTCTCAAAAGGGGAACAATACAAGCCCTTATCTTGCTTAGATGGTACTAGTTGTAGCTTAGCCTCTTACTGATCTCGCATCTGATCTTTGCTCTTATATTCGCAAACTTATCTTATCGTCATATCTCATCATTCTACTTTCACAAAAAAAATCTATATTTATACAAAATTAGCCTTCCAGTCCGCTTCACAATTGTTATACAAAATACAATATAAACTTGTGTAAATGATATACATGGAGTCGGCACTCTTACATTACCTAAGAGTTGACACTATACTTTATTTACTTGTCTTAGCATGTTACCATAGCCATTATGCTCTCCTTAATCTTCACAACTATTCATGTACCCTGATATACTATTTTACTATATTCACATACCTTCTGAACACTGTATCCCACACACCAGCTATCCAAAACTCATGCGATCTTAACTGAAGTATGTGCATATCCCAAAATACCTCTAGTTAACTTTGCAAGCCATAATACCTTTTATTTCTTCATCGCTATCCAAAACTGTGGCACTGTACCCTATTTTCCTGATTCTGGACTTAGTCATTTTCATGACTGTGAATCTAGTGGCAATATCCACAACATGTGATCACACTATCATAAGTGTTTCCATGAATGACAACCCTTAGATGATTTCTAGTACTCCAAAACATCACATGCCAACAATCTCTCCCTTTGGCATTGATGGTAACACTTAGAAAAATGACTAAGTGTCACAAAGCAACTCTCTTCTTCTCCTTCTATTTTTTTAAAAAAAAATTCTTCTCTTTACATATTTCTTTCTCTTCCTCATTTTCCTTTTTCTTCCTCTCCCTTTGACATCAATGGAAAAGGTATTCTCAAAATTTCAAAACTGAAGCATAGGTGGTCTAGTGCTTACTTACCAGATTTAAGACATCTCGGAAAGATGTTTCCAAGGTCTTAATCTCCTCAATCCATGAACTTATCAGTAGCTCACTAAGATGGATTAATCCATTCAGTGCATATGATGTTGTCTCTACTGCTTTAAGCTCAATCAAAGTAGATACAGTCATTGAACTTTCAACCATTATTATCTCAGAGAGATGAGTCTCCAAATTTGAGAGCTTGGGAGTTAATAGGTTTCTTAGTGAACCAAACCTATCTGCAACTCACCCTTTCTCCATTTCTAGTGCACCTATTTTCTCCAGTAGCATAGATGTTTCCTTGTCTATCTCTCCAATAGTTTGTGAAGATGATTCACAATTGTCTATTATATTGTCAAGATTGGCCTTGTCTTTGGCTATGGCCTCCTCAACATTCTCAAGGTGTCTGCAGGGGTTTATGCAATAGCTATATAGCTTCCTGCCTTGTGCTACACAACTCTTAGCCTTGAGAGTGGTATCCTTTAGAATGCCTAAGTCCCATGAGATGGACTTGTGAACTTCACTCAACTTCTTTTCCAAGAAGTTCCTTTTAGCCTTCACCTCTGCTATTTTTAGCAATGAGTCAAAGTGACTATCAAATCTATCCAATACTATCTTGAGATTCTTAGTTTCATCCTTGTCTTTTACAATAATTGGAGAGGGGAGTAGCTTGTTTACTGTCTCTACAACCCTGCCCATTATCTTAGCTCTCTTATCTCCTTTCTAAGCTGATCTCTCCTTAGCTTTGGCAAAGGCCATGAATGAGAGTCTCATCAGTTCATCTTCATCCATGTTGTCCATATCAGAACTTACTGGTTTGGCCACACTTTCCAACAATAGAGATGAATCCAATCTGACTTCAACAACCTCCTCTATTTTAGGTTTCTTTTCTTCTTGCTGTAATTATTCTTCTGGTACTTTTTCTTATGATTTGCCTTCTTCTATTTGTTCCTGATCTTCTACCTCCATTGCACTATCCATCTTGTCCATAAATGGATCATTTATGTCCTATAAAGTGTCAAGGCTAACAGGCACACCAGTGACAAAGAAGTGTGGTTGCAAGTTAACTTGAGAACTCTCATCTATCTCCTTTGAACTCTCTCCTAAACCCAAGGATATAGGTTTAGTAGACTTGGGAGGTGACACCTTTTTGGGCATGTCACACATTATAATTTGATCTAATGCCTTTTGTGTATCTTGACTAGTCTAGTTTTTGTTCTTAGTAGATGTTTCAGTGCCTTTTGATCCTTTCTCTTTCATGTATAGACGCAACTGGCAACATATCATCAATAGTTCTATTTCTTATGTTTTCATCTTCAGAATGTGCTAACTATTTTTGGATTTCCATTTTGTTGTATAGATCTTTGGGAACACTTACTTCAATTTCTGATAAATTCTTTTTGAAGATTAACAGATGCTCAATGAGAGTATCTTCAATGATTTTTTGCTTCTTAGGGCTATATCTTTCATAATATCTATTTATTGATAGCAGATTTCCATCCTTGATAACCCTTTTTCTGTAGTGCTTTCATATCTGGTTTCCACAAGGATTGTGGACTCTTTTGAACCATTTTATCTTCCTCCTTTTCTATTCTCTTCTCTTCCTTTATCTTCCTCTTTTCCCCTATCTCTTTTTCACTTAGACGGGTCTACTTACCTATCCTTGTAGATCTCCTAGGGACTATTGCAGGCATAACTTATTGAGTTTCTTCTTCTTTTGCATCAATAATAGTAACAGTAAGAACTACTGATTTCTCTTCCCCAGATGGATTAGGTGCATCAATAGCTATGCTAGAAGATGCCTCCATTTTGGCTCTTATGTTCTTCAACTACTCCTTAGTGATTCCCACCTTTGCAGTAATGTTTTCAACAATTTTGTTAACCTTTCTCTTCCTTGTTACCTTTTCTTGTTCTACTCTCACTTTGTTATACTTCTCTTTGTAAGTACCCCATCTTTCTTGGGTAGTGTCATTTTCTACTGCTAGTACATGCTCTACTTGCATGGTTAGTACTTCAGTACTTACTTCATATCCCATGGGATAGCACCACTTGGTTCTAGGACCAACTGCTTCAAAGAAAACATAATCTGTTTCAACCATGAAACATATGGTGTCTTCATATTTTTCCACTATCGCTTCTGGTATTATGTACCTTTCTTTCATCTACCTTTGTAGTATCTTTGTCATAGAAAACAACTCTCTATCTACCCAGTCCTTCTTCTTCCTTCTATATCTTTCTGACATTTGAATTCCAGTGGGTACATCATTCTTCCATGCTTTGGGATGCATGCCAGGAAAGTTATGAATGACATGAATATACATGTGAACTAGTATTGATCCAATGCTAAATGCTTTGGATTTGTCTTTCTTAATAACCTTAATATTATCCAGAAGTTGTTGTGCCAATACTTCACAAAGGTTATATTGTTTGTTTTCCTTAACCATTCTATAGGCCATCATGATAACTTGAGTAGAAACAAAGTTTGATTTGTTGCTGTGAAATAATTTGTAGCCTAGCAACATTGCTATCAATCTGACACCTTGTAAATATATATCATTAACTGTCATCCCCCTCTTATCCCATTTAGAATGAGTTAGGGTTTATGCATATTTCTTTAGGTTTTTCTCAGCCACATGTAGGGCTCCTTCATTATCAAGGCCTGTGATCTCATGAAATATCTATGCATAGATCTTTACTGGTTGCTCACCAATCCATAAGAACTGGTCATGAATTCTGCTAAGAATGATCTTAAACTATTCAACCTCTGAGAATTCTGCAAGATGGGTTAACTTAAGGATCGATTGATCTTTCAGGTGTTTGAACTCTTCTACAAAAGATTTGTCAGTTTCTAGCATACTATCTAACTCACTATAGATATTAACATCCCCAATGGACTCATACTTGTAGTGAATGTATGCCCTAATATCTTCTACGTGTAATACACCTAGGTGAGTTTGAGAGAATGCTCTCTCTGAATCATCCTCATAGGATTTGTATGGATGCCACTTGAATTTATACCCAAGTCTGGACCTAAAACATCATATATCACTAGTGCATCCATGATTACTATGAAAGATTAGGTCTAAATACCTTAAACACTTGAATCCAATGTTTGGTTTCATGCGAATGCAAAATCACTTAGCTCAATTACTACTCTGCTTTCACACTTCTACTCTCCTTGATCGTTGATCAACAAATGGTGTATAAATGAAATATCTCAAGTCTTTTATCCTTTGCAAGTTGAGTGTGTGCATTAAACATGGGTAGCTCAACTTCACATGCCATCCAATCAATGCAAAACTCCCGGACACAGAAGATGGATCTTCAAGTGTTGTGATCTCATCCACAGATTTGAAAACATCTGTACACATCATACTCAAGCTCACATGAGCTTACTCTACTTATGCAGGGGCTGGATAAATTATGTTGTTTGTATCCATTGCACCCCATGAGGCCATGAGGCCTTCTAGGCTGATGCTTCAAAAAATTTATCATGCGAAGGAACAACATCACAAGCTATCTCTCCCTGAACCACTTCCTTATTTAGAACTTTTACTTTCCATATCTTCTCATTCTCTGATTTCTTTCTTTCACTCATGTAATCATTTAGGCTTTTATCAGTATCACTAATATTATTCCTTATGACTATAGGTGGTGGTGTTTCTGGTTCATTAGATATTCTTGGTCCTCTTTTGTTGTTATCTCCATTGTATCTACAAAACTTTGCAATGTGACCTGGATTATTGCATTTGTAACAGATGGGTGGTCTTCTTCTGTCTTGATTGGTATGCAGCTTACAGTACCTTGTTGTGTGCCCAAAGTTATTACATATCTGACATGTAATCTTGGTTGTAGTTTCTTCTCTGATATAGTCTTTCTTATACCTGGATTGATTAGGTTTTTTTGCAATCTACCTTTTTGTGTCCATACTCATAGCAATTAAAATAGTAGCTAGTAAAGGGTTTAGAATTATCATTACTTTTGCAGTTTCTTTTCATGTGATCAAATTTGTTGAATTCAAAGCATCTACCTCTGAAGGGTCTGAATTGTTCTCTAGAATCTTCATTTGTAGGTCTTTCATTTGGAATAGATCTTTCCTCATTCTTGGCTTCTATTGGTTCTTCTTGAGTTTTTGAACTTCTAGATTCATTGGGTCCACTCATGTCTCCTTTAGATTTTTGTTCTGTTCTTTGTTCATTATTCTTGTCATTTCTCCTATGTAACTCCTCAATGAGTAGTCTAGCTTGAGTGATTTCACCTTTTATGATTTGATTGTAATTATCCAATTCCTGATATTTATCTTTGTAATGGTCAAGTTCTATTTTCATATTTTCAATCTAGAGGTTGGCTTGTTTTAGTGACTCTTCAACTTTGTTTCTTTCATCCTTCTAATGCTAAATCTCCTTGATCATCAAGAGATTGATTTGTTCTTTTTCTTTCTCCAACATCTTTACTTTGTCTAATGTGTCATTGTCAGAGCTTTCTTTGATTTCTCCATCAGGTCTTGTCTCTGATCTTTTACAATCATAAGTTGTTCTTTAAGTTTCCTCATGAAACATTCTGCTCTTCTTAATTTGAATTTTAGTTCACTATTTTCAGCTTTCATCTTATCCAAATACTCAAGTGCAGCTTCAAAGTTTACTTGTAAATCTTTTGAATCCATTATGATCTCCCTTAAGCTGTTAAGCTTTCTCTGAAAGGGCCACTTTCTCTGATACCAATTGTTAGGATTAGGTAATACTGAGAAGGGGAGGGGGGGGGGCAGGGAATCAGTACTACAAAACTTTAATTTCAACTTCAAACAATTATAAATAATCCAAAGTAATGCAGAAATGAAAAGAACATATAAGCATAACACATTACTCATGGCACCATGATTTGTTCTCGAGGAAACCCTGGTTAAAGGGAAAACCTCGGTGGGGATGGTACCCACAAATATGCACTAAAATATAATGTCCTTGTTAGGAGATCTAGCCCTATTTGGAGCTGATTATTACATAGTACATTTCCTTGTTAGAGGATTACAAAAACCATGTTAGGGGCATACAAAACACCTAGTTAAAGGTGGTGAGCACACTACTCTTATAATCAATACTGTCCCAAAATAGTTCTCAAAAGGGGAACAATAAAAGTACTTATCTTGCTTAGATGGTTCTAGTTCTAGCTCAGCCTCTTACTGATCTCGCATCTGATCTCTGCTCTTATATTCACAAACTTATCTTATCATCATATCTTATCATTCTTCTTTCACAACAATAATCTACATTTATACAAAATTAGCCTTCTAGTTAGCTTCACAATTGTTATACAAAACACAATAGAAACTTGTACAAATGATATACATGGATTCGGCACTCTTATATTACCAAAGACTTGGCACTATAATTTATTTACTTATCTTACCACATTACCATATCCATTATGCTCTCCTTAATCTACGCAACTATTCATGTACCCTGATATATTGTTTTAATGTCTACGCATACCTTTTGAACACTGTATCTCACACACCAGCTATCCAAAACTCATGTGATCTTAACTAAATCATGTACATTTCACAAAATACCTCTAGTTAACTTTGCAAGCTATAATAACTTGTATTTCTTCATCGCTATCCAAAATTGTGGCACTGTACCCTGTTTTCCTGATTTTGGACTTAGTCATTTTCATGACTATGAATCCAGTGGAAATCTCCACAACATGAGATCACACTATCATAAGTGTTCCCATGAATGAAAACCCTTAGATGATTTCCAATATTTTGAAACATCACATGCCAACAATATTTTCCCAACTTCCATGCACAACGAGACACAGTTTCTCTTAAATTCCACATATCCTCTAAATATGTCTAATACATCCTCTAGTATTGCATATGAGATTTCTTTCGTCTAAAATTCCACATCTCCTCTAATTATTTATAATACCTCCTTAAGTGTTATGGAAATAATCCCTCCTCTATTGTATAAATCAACAATTAGATGCCTCTGCATTAGAGACCATTCCCATTAAATTCCACATCTCCTCTAAGTGTGTGTAATGTATCTTTAAATGCTCAATAATTTTTCAGCCAAATGAAAATATAATAAAATGCAACCATTGGAATATTCGGGCCCCTTTCTCCTTGAAAGGAAAAACATGATTACAAGCCCACTCTTTTCTTCAAGGACATAAATAGGTTTCTTTTCATTCAATAAATCATCTCTGAGTGAGAAGCTAGCTTGGGATCATAAAAAATATCCTACCTCTATTTCCTCCAACCTTTAGTGATATCTTTTTTACTCTCTAAAGCACAAATCATTCATCAATGTCATTGTAAGGTGAGTCTTTTGCATACACTACAAATCCATAGAAGTGTATTTCCCCTTTAGTTGTAGTCACAACTTTATTTTCAATCGAATTTCCCTTGATATAATCTTTGGCCTCAAAGTCATATGCATAAGGTAACCTGATAAAAAATTCATTTCAAGATATAACCAATCAAAAATGTAACATATGTTCAAACTACTCTTAAAAGACCCTATTGCTACAAAAAAATATCTTGCAAAATACAATGTTCAAAATATATTTATATCCTTATCTAGCTTCAACTTTGTCACTTCAACCTTGAATGAGTGGATGCCAATAGTCAATATAACCTTTAAATAATCACACAATCATGTTATCTTAAGAAGATATATAGTGACATTTTCATAAAAAGTTGTTGGCTACACATGTGACTATTAGAAACCTATTAAAACACCTCATCAAACCCACAAAATACTACAAAAAATGCTCATACCTTATCTTTATACTCAACATTCAACACATTTATTTTCCACCAAAGGAAACTTCAAAAAGAAATGTTAAAAAAATGTTAGAGATGTGCCTTTCACATTATCTACTAAATGAAACCTAAAATTGTGCCGTATCTAAGACACCAAACTCTAATTTTAGGTTCATTTTATCATTCAAAACCATACTCTCAAGGAGCACTATGATTGAATAATTCTGCTATTTTGGTAAAGTTTTGTGCATTACATCCAAACCCATCATGAATCCAACTGTCTGGCTTTCATCAACAATGTTTACACTCATAACATATACAAAGAAACACATGTGTAATATCGAATATTAATTCCATGTAGAATATGAAAGAGTTTTATTCATGGCTAATATGATCAAAACTAACTCCTTACACCACCTTATTCTCTCTTTCTTCTAAGAGCTTGGCTCATGTCTCCTTGTATGAAGTAAAATTAAAATAATAGTCACTTTTCATTCTTTCTACGCTTCTAAATCTGAGGAAACTCATTTATACCATTGTCATTTTAAATGTGGTTTTAACTTTTGGTAATATTTTAACATGCTTTAGATGCTATAGTTTTATTTCTCTTTCCAATATCAATTTTCAACTAATGCCTTCATTTTTTATTTTCCTATAATTTATATTAGAGACAAAAATCTAAAATTTCAACCAACTAATATACCCGGGTGCCATAGCATTACCTCTTCCAAGGAAAATAATTTTTTATAGGATGACATATTACTATACAACATTCAATGCATAGGTATAGATTTTCTAGGATGCTCTAACACCATGGGAAAGTGAGAAGAATAGGAAATAACAAATTTATCAATAGAAAATGCTCTATTGATTTGTAAGATACATTGACTAAGGATTAACTATTACAGCCTTACAGATCTCATGAATTACTTCCTACAAGAATAACTAATAGTAAATTTAATATTCTTTGATAATAATTGATAGATTATAATACAATAAAATCTAGTGATAGTCTCCATTAAACTTTCTATTTTAGTGACATTAACACTCAATGTTCATGCACTCATGTAAAGTTGATTTATAAAAAGATAAATCCAATCTCATGAAAAATTAAGTTTTAATTAAGGAACATTAAGGAATAATCAAAATATGATTATTACTTATACATTTCATGGGATTATTACATAATTTCTCAATGTATTTTTCCTATCTAATTATAGATTAATTCCGCATTCTTGGTTGTGATTAAGGTATTCAATTTTATTTTTTAAGATGCATGTTTAGATCCTTGAATAAAGTATATTCTAGGTGATACAAATCATTGAATTCCTATTTTCGTAGATATGAGTCAAACTATCTATACAAATATTATTCTCAAATTGCATAGCAAAGAATAGCGTATACAATATTTCATTTGGCAATCATAATATGATAGATTTTTATGTACAATTTACTAGAATAAGTTATTAAGGTAAATGTATGACTAAGTTTTTTACATTGAAGATTATGGACAAATAATCTTCTTGTGTTCATTCATTTCAATTCTTATTTCTTAACACATTCTTATAGTAAATTTTGTTATTAATACTAAATTTAAGGGTACTGAATATTATTTGAAACCTTCTATTTAAGAAAAATGGTGAGTCAACTAGAAAGCATGACCCTAATATTCTACCTTCTTATTTTATCGTAGAACTTTTTTTAACATGATTTTACTAATTGTTTGTATTTCTTATTTAGGATCAAATTATAGATTTTGTCAAACCTTATTTATGCTCTTTTTATCTATATTTCTGTCAAGGTTTGGGATTTTTGACATAGGAAGAATGAATGAACAATTGATGATTTATTCAATAACCTCAGGGATAATTTATATAATGTTATTTGGAGTTTGAAGTCCGACGGCTACAAGAGTTATCAAACAATAGACAATGTAATACGATTACTCAGTTATACCAGCATTCCCCAGTTATTACATTGATCCTAAAAACATCAATAAAATATATTGCCTTAGGAACCCCCCCTTAATTCTTACATAATAAAATATGTTGATTAAATAATATAAATACACATTTTGAGAAAATATTATTTTGAAGTAGTAGACCTCGAAACAAGAAAGGCTCCATCAAGCTATCTCTTAACCATCAGAAAGGTGTATCTTTGAGCTACATTCTTAAGCTTTCAATCTCAAACTCTCAAATCACAGAGCCTTGAATTATTCAACAATGATCGCTTAGAGATAAGATAAATCTCTATTATTTTATAGTGACTTTGAAGGGGTATACTTCTTGAGCATATACGCTAAAGTTTGTTGGACAACAATTCATATTGAGCACTATACCAAATCCCAAACCTTCCTAGAAAATGAGTCTCCAAAACATATGCATTCTTCAAATATATGAGCATTAGAAAGAAAAACAAAAAAAAAAACCAAAATTTATTATCATTCAAAAAACCATCCCAAAGCGCGAAGATAACTTGTGATAATGGAAGTTCCTACATCTTCTAGTGCCACCAACCTTAAGGAAAATTGTGTTACTCTTTAACCTTCCAAAGTTGTACTAGAGGGAGAAATACAAAATCCAAGAGCCCAAACAACAATATTCATAGGACAATTATCATAGATAATATCAATGATGATAAACATTTTGAGATCTTGACATTTACCAATATTTGGAATTTTCAATAAAACTTGAGAAATTCCTTGTTTCTTTCATAGAATATAGACGTTTTGATAAGATCTTTCACTTCAAGTTTCATATATGGTGTCCTCCTCAATCCACAATCTATAACAATGCGTAACTAATTCTTCAAGATCCTTTAAAAGTTTCACCTTAAATAATAAAAGATCTTTGAGTCTCTATGAAGTGTCATGCCCTTTCCAATGACACATTATATATTCCCAATAGTATCAAAGATATTAAAATAAGGGTATAAGTACATACTTGTGTCGCACTAGAGGGACAAATTTAATGGTTTCCAATTAGACCAGTTTCCATTCGAAAATACATGGTGCACACTAGGTGCCATGTTGGCGTCAATGTTGCAGGGGTGTTCCGACCAAAAACTGTTTTAGCTGGAAACTGTTTCAGCTAGAACTGTTCCTATCTGAAAACCCTCAAAAAACTATATAAAACCCCAAAAAATGGGGATGGGCCTAGCTCATTTGAAGGGAGCGTCTTGCAGATTTTTGTGGAGCACCTTAGGAGGTTTTCGACCGAAACAGGTAGGACCCTTTTTTTTAATTTTTTAATTTTCACATTTTTTTAATGTTTTTTTTTAATGTTTTTCAAGTTGTTTTTTATCCATTTAATATTAAAATAATTGTAATTTTAATAAAAATGTCAATTTAATAGTTTGTAGAAATAATTATTTTAATCATAAGTTAATTTAATAGTTGTTTTTTCTTTATGTAATTTTATTATTTTTAATTGTAGAAATTAAAATAATATGATTTTATGTGGATTTAGTTATCTAATTAATATAATATTTTTTTTAGTTAAGAAAAATGTGTTAGTTATTTAATTAATTTATTTTTATTAGATATGTTTTAAAATATTAGGAAAATATTACAAAAACATTAGAAAAACGTATATAAATGATAAGAAACATGAAACTAGAATATGAAACCAATATAAACCTTAAACACTAAATAAACATGAACCCTAACCATAAACCTAATTTAAAAAAAAGATCCCTTAACCTAATTGAAATAAAAAATCTTATTATGAAACGTACATGAACCTTAACATTAAACCAACATGAAAACTAGAACATGAACCAACATAAAACCCTAATACTAGAAACCAACATGAAACTCTCTCTCTTTCTCTGACCAATTAAGAGCTAACATGATTAACAAGGACATAATAGGACCCTTTAAGAGCTAACATGAGTAATAAGACCTAATATTTTCCTAGTAAGACCTAACATCATTAATTTAAGACCTAATAAGACCCTTAAACATTTAACAGGAACCACTTAAATTTACCTAATAGGACCCTTAAGAACTAATAAGAAGTTTAATAGGGCATATTAGGACCTAAAATTGATTAATATGATGTAATAAGACCTAATACCTATTAATAAGACCCTAATAGGATCCTTAAGAACTAATAGGACCTATTAAGACCTAATAGGAGCAATTAAGACCTAACATGTGACTAATACTTGACCAATTAGGGACCTATTAATTAACCAATTAAGGACTAATTAAGACTTAACATGTGACTAATATGACCAATTAAAAACCTAACATTATTAATAAGGACCATAATAGGACCCCTTAAGAGCTAACATGCATAATAAGACCTAATATTTTCCTATTAAGACCTAACATGATTAATAAGACCTAATAAGACCCTTAACATCTAATAGGAACCACTTAATTTACCTAATAGGACCCCTTAAGAACTAATAAGAGGTCCTTATAGGGCATATTAACACCTAAATTGATTAAGACTTAATACCTATTAATAGGACCCTTAAGAATTAAAAGGGACCTATTAAGACCAATTAGGTCCCAATAGGGACCTATTAAGACCTAATAGGACCAATTAAGACATAACATGTGACTAATACTTGACCAATTAGGACCTATTAATTGACCAATTAAGAGTAATTAAGACTTAACATGTGACTACTATGACCAACTAAGACCTAACATGATTAATAAGGACATAATAGGACCCCTTAAGACCTAACACATGAGTAATAAAGACATAATATTTCCTATTAAGACCTAACATGATTAATAAGATGTAACATGGTTAATAAGGACCTAATAAGACCCTTAACATCTAACCACACCACTTAATTTACCTAATAGGACTCTTAAGAAACTAATAAGAGGTCTAATAGGTCATATTAGCAACCTCAATTTGATTAATACAACCTAATAAGACCTAATACCTATTAAAAAGATGAAATAGGACCCTTAAGAAACTAATAGGACCTATTAAGACCTAATATGCGACTAATACTTGACCAATTAGGACCTATTAATTGACTGATTACGACTAATTAAGACTTAAACATGTGACTAATATTATCATTTAAGACCTAACATGATTAATAAGACCTAATAAGGACCCTTAACATCTAATAGGACCACTTA